>OVAF01001356.1:11168-23039 GCA_900406245.1 Odontarrhena argentea | reverse complement strand
TCACAGTTACACGTCACCATTCTTTTGTCCATGTCAACATTACACGTCATTTCTCCTTAAAGTTACTTCCTAAATAATGATATGATGAGTATTAGATAAGATAATTCAGTTTTCACTTAAGAAAAAAAACAGAGAGTATTAGAGATCAAGATGGAGTATATCAGATCATTTCGCTTAAAATTTGAAGTATATGACTATATGAGCCACTTTATTCTTTTATTTATAGTGGAGCACCCTGTGATGTGAGTGTGATTCGAGAATAGATTTATTGAAAAATGAGGAACACATAGTTGACGTCGGCTCATACTCGCCATATTTCCATGGATGTCCTTAAGCTTCTCATCTGTTACAAGTCCTAAACGAGTCTTAATGCAATGCAATGGAATATAACAAAAACAAAACTGCAAAGTCTCATATCATAGAATGAAAATCAATGAGAATTTTAATCCAATGAATATAAGATTTCTTTAAACTCAGGAAAATGTATTGGATTGAATGTGTTTTTCAGCCTGTTAAAAAAAAGGATTGACCCCAAAGAATGGTGTGTTTTTGTGAGAATTGAGTGTTGACTGCTGCAATTAGGCAAGCTTCTTGGGTCTACCAACAGAAGGTGTAACATTCTCATCTTTTTTAGAACCCGAAGCTTCAGGTTTTCTGGCCCAAGCCGGAGCTCTATCTGGCTCATACCGGTAGTCATAGAACAGTTCTTCTCCAGCCATTATCCTCTCCTTTGCAAATATCCCCACTCTGTGATCTCCAGCAACCATAATGACCTTAAACACATACAGACTCTCCAGTAAGATATTGGAACAGACCTGTCACGCAAACACATTGTCTTTAACATTTTCCGAATTTTACCTTTGCATAACAGTTAGGTTCAGGGGAATGGTTGGCGAATTTTAGTTTGTCTCCTTTCCTGTAAGCATCTAGCACAAACTGCAGCAAACCAAAAGAGATTATGGTTTATAGCAGATTTGAATTTAATAACCAGCTAGAAAACAGAGAGTAGGAGGTTTTTTGGATGCGACATGCCTGATCGTTTAGATTGAAGAGAAAAGACGAGTTCTCACGATCATATATCTTCCCCCGTTTATCTGCTTCCTTATGTGAGATCAGCTCTCCTGTGTACTCCCCAAGGTATTCATGCTTACTTACACTATTCTGTAAGAAGGAACAAAATCTGTTCTTAAGGCGAGTTCAAACTTTAAAAATAGTCTTGCATCTTGAAGGACCTCCAGTCCATTTAACAAATCTTGCCTGTTCTTTACCTTTAAGAAAGCTCCCCAACCAGAAACATCAGATCTTCCAAGTAAAACCTAAAATTAACAACAAATAAAAGAAGAGCAAACTAAGCAATTTCATCCCTAATAATTTATAGATTCCTTGTTATGCTTTTGCAGGGCAATATATATAGTAAAGAAGGCCAAGTGCTTACCCTTTGTTGTTGTTTCAGGAGTAATTTCATATTCCTGCACTCGTAGTTATCGCCTCTTTGACTAGGAACCCCGAGGGTACCATCCCCGCCGCTAATATTCATATATATTAAGACACGGTATTAGTAGTACATCTAAAATTATAAATAGCTAAAACAAGTAGCTATGTGCTCTGGATCCTTTTCTAAGCGACCCCTTACTATAGAAAACCAAACAGTAAACATTTGCATCGCCAATGGACTTACATGACCCAGCAGTTCCTACAAACATCTGGGTCACACTCCCGATCTGCAGCAAAGCAAGGGCATTGACGGCTTCGACATTGACTTTTGGCACAATGGCAACCTCTAAACCTATTCTTGCAGCTCTTTGGGCAACTACACAGAAAATCAAGGATGTGGTAATGAGATTCGAGGCTAAGAAATACAGATGTGGATGATATTAGATTACATTACCCGCAGTACTTCTCGCAGCAAGTCCCGTTTAGCAAACAAGTACATTCCTTCCCACAAGCAGTTTTGCAGTTACATGGATTAAATTGACGGCATGGCTGGTCTTTCTTCTCGGTACTCCTTTTCCTAATTGAATGATATGCCGCAGACTTCCAAGTATACTTCAACCGACGCACTTTTCCTCTTCTACGTAGAAATCTTGACCTTCTTCGCACTTGGTTATTAGCCTGATTAGCTCAACGACTTAAACATTAGATCTTAAGAGAAACAAATCGATTATAATCGGTAAATGTACACTAAAGTAAATAGTATTATACCATATTTCCATTGATATCGAACTTGGAAGAGCCATCCGGATTCAATGCTTCACCTCCAAAGAAGGAAGCTTTGTTCTCCGGACAAGTCATGTATTGGAAGACTTCCCAGCATGACTTCAAACCACTTAAAAGGTTTCTGGAAATCAAGCAACTGGTAGGAAACAAAAAAATTGATATTACTATATAGCACAGATTGGAAAACCTGAAGCGGAATGATAATCTGGCAGTGGATGAATGCACCTATGACTCACCTATTCATTCCAAAAATCTCGACACCTTTTTGGAAAAGGCTTTCCTCAAGTGGTCTCCACAATTTATTTTTAGCCAATTCTCCTCGACAAACATATGCACCCACAGCGTTTTCTTTCCTTAAACTTTCAGCGCTACACGGTGCGTCAAGCTTAGATGCAACCTCATTCAACTGAGAAACAGCATCATCATCCTTTACAGGATTCTTGGAATCTTCCACCGGAGTGCCATTCTTCCTGGATTTCCCAGAGTGCCCATATTTTACATGCTTCTGAGAAGAGGAAGTAGCATCTTCACTTTCTTTATGTTTTCCATCACTTGATGAACGACTTTCACTAGCGATGGAATCGCTATCTGAGGCTTCCGCCTTCTTTTGCCTCTTTTGAGTCCTACGAGGAGCTCGCTCAGCGAGTCGGTTGTTGTTTCTCTTATGACCTCCACGTCTCCCACTAGCTTTCACCTTTGGTGACGATGAAACTTTATCAGAATTGATATCCTGCTTAAGTCCATTCTCTGAGTCACTTGTTTCTGGTGTGCACTTCTCGTTAGACGATGCACTTTCATTTGGGAAGGTCTTTGGTTTTCTCCTATTAAGTTTGCTGGAGAACTTCTTGGATGTGGTCTTAGTATCCGCACCATCTGATGAACTGACAGTCTTATCTTCAACGGTCCTATATCCCGGAATTCTTTCAGACTTAAGAAACTGACAGAATAATGACAATTCCAATTTAAGTCAGTCTTTCTAAAATATGAGTTAAGCTACAGGAATAACACATACTCACCGTTTTATAGCAGTTTGCGCCACAGGTTAGAATTTCATTTATGGGAGGACTCCATGGAGCTGGTTTCTCCGCCTAATAATCGACAAAATAAATAAGTAAAAACAAAGTTACAACAAGATATATCAGTTGGTCTTAACTCACAGGAAATATAAGATCCTGTGAACACCCGTGCAGCCGGCAATCAAATACCTGCATAGGCGAATAACAAAGAAAACAAGAGTCAATTGTTTCTAGAACATCAAGTAATAACCCTTCCAGAATATAGCTTGAGAAATCAAACGGACTAACAAGGCATCTACGGCAGAACAGGTTATCAAAAGAATCTAATGCTCCTTCCATATCTTTATTGAGAAGCAAGCTCTCTGCTGGATTATCCCCACCCTCGGTTATTTCTTTTGCCTTCATAAGCACTTCATGTCTTACCTGTATAAGATGTTCGGTATTCATATCTCTGCAACAGGTCAACTGGGAAAGGGCTGGAACAAAACTAATTGGATTTCCTTATAGGATGCATTAGTCACTCTGTTTTCAAATCCTACAATTGAAGTTCTGCATTCTAAATGAAAGCAAGACAAAACAGTTCATACCAGTAATTGACAGAGCAAAAGCTGCTGATACCTTGATTTCAGTAGTACTTCTGGACAAAAAATTTGCTATCTCCTCCAAGACAGCGTCTGAAAGACCTAGTTGCTCAAGGGTCATCCTGACAAAATGAAGGAAAAATTGATTTAAGAGGATAAGTGAGAACAAAAAGGCATAAAATGAACATAGCAGACAAGAGGTTCACACTAAGAGAACAAGGTGCAAGTACACAGTAACGACGAAGGATTAGACCGATGCCAGGAGTTCAAGTGCGGCGAAACGTGGGTGGTTTTCAGCATTTTAGTTATACCTACCGAATAATAAAATCTTCAGGCTCCACAAAATCTCTTTTTTCATCTTCATCGTCAATCGCCTCCTCCTCACTATCACTGCAAATGAGTGCTTCCCCGCCGGTTTGATCATAATAAATTCTTCTTCGACCCACTACAGACTGGTCTTCCGTCATTCTTTGATTCCTGCATCATTTTAAATGTTGAGATACACCGCAAGGGACTGCATTTTTAAAGTAGTGTTGTAACGTTACTATAAGCATACCTATCCAGAAAAATCCATGTGGTATAAGGTGACAAACGCTTGATATCAGGTATTTTGATTGGGCGTAAGGATATCTTAACAGGGACACTGGATCCTTGACCCATGACAGAATTGGCATGTGCATCTTCCAAGAAGCTGTGGCTATTCTTATCTGCATCACTTGCGTCAATTCCACTTTTCATACCAGGAGAATCTCTTTGCCTCCTAACTAAGAGATCACTTCCATCTTTGGTACCTTGTAGACAGCATCCTCCTCTGTCCATGGAGGACCTCAAAAAGCTATGAGTAATGGCACTCAATTTGTTCTTGTTTTCGGCAATCCTTTTCTATTGAAACAAATGAGCAATTCTTAGCAAATCAGACACAGAAACAAACGCGTACAATAACAAGTGAGCACCAACCTTTATAGATATACATCGATCAGCTGCAAGTTTCTTCTTGAGTGATTCAATTACCGCTGATACTTGCTTAGAAGCTGGAGCACTCTCCTCCGGCTGAGATGTCTACAAGGTGAGAGAGAAATATCATAAGCATGCAGAAGAAGATTCCCATCAATGCTCCGGAACCCTAGAACAACCTAGGAAACTCACAATGCAGCAATCTCTAGATCCCCGAATCAAAATAGAAAGAGACATTTTGGATTTCACAAAGCAGAGATCAGTCAATGCGACACAGAGACTCACCGTAGACTCCCTGGGCGGCTCCGATCTGGTCGCCGAAGAAGAAGGCGAAGCTCCCGACGCCATTGTCGGAAGCGAGAGAAATCCGGGTCCGGGTCAGGAACCGGGTCTTGAATCGGAATTTGGCGGGTCGTATAAACCCTAAAATATCTCCTTTTATTTATCTTGTCAATATACTTTAAAAGACAATTTAACAGTTGTTACGAATCGGGAAACGTGAAATTAGAAATATTTCAGATATTATAATAAAGTTGGTGGGAAAATAGTGACGTGGCAGATCGATTTGAATTATTCACTGTACAGTGGTATCTGTTGCTGGGCTCAGATCTCATGGGCTATTAAAAACCCTAATCTCTGGGCTTTATTTTCACAGCTTTTCGAATCTCTCTCTCTCTCACAGTCACGGCGATCGGAAAACTTGGAGATGCATTGCGGCGCGGTGGTTACCGGGCGGAGACGAGGACTGATACTTGGCCTAGGCAGAAACTTGGTCGCCAGATCGTTTAGCTCTTCTTCTGGTGACTTTCTACCTCTGAAATTCCCTCAAGAGAATACACTATTGAACTGTTGGTTTTGCAGAACATGAAAGTTTCATCAAGGACATAGCTAAAGCTCAGCCTCCTAAGCATCTGAATGAACTGCTCAACATATTCAAAGCTAAAGGTAGATCAATCTTACTTAGTAGTTTGAGTGTGATTTGGGGGATTCTGACTTGGATTTTGATTATCATTGTATCAGGTTACTCTATCGTTTCCCCTGGTGCCAAGCAAGGCTTATTGCCTCTTACTGTTCCATTGGTGAAAGTCAGCCCGGGTATGATTTTTATCTGACTTTCAAGATTCAAACACTCTCACATTGGCTACCTAGACTTAGTGTTTCGGTCTTTCCTTTTCAGCTTCTTCAATTGCTCTACTACGGTGGCCAACAGCTCGTCCTAGGTCCTTTATCTTGTCCTGTCTTCTCTTATGTTTCTTCTTTATCATATCTTAGCATTGTCCTTTTTGCAGTATGGAGATGCCTGTCGTGGAAGTTCAGAAACATGGC
Organism: Odontarrhena argentea; assembly: GCA_900406245.1. Lineage (NCBI taxonomy): Eukaryota > Viridiplantae > Streptophyta > Magnoliopsida > Brassicales > Brassicaceae > Odontarrhena > Odontarrhena argentea. The sequence continues at coordinate 16,945 of OVAF01001356.1, read as the reverse complement.
CTTTGGTTTTTAGCCAATAATGTAATGTGTCATTTAGGCTCATTTCTGTTTAGCTGTTTGTGCTGACTCTTCATTCTCATCTCACTTCATTGCCCAACATTCAGGTCGATCAGTTCATTCACAGAATATTGGTTGAACAAGATATTTCTCAAACCCAAGAATCCACTCAAGATATCTTCGATGCCGCAGCTGAAGCTGGCAAGGAACTTTACAATAAGGGTGACTTTGCTACAGCAGGACTGGTGGATTTAGATGCCTATCTTTTCAGAAAGGTACATGTTATGAAAACTGTATATGTCCCGCTCTTTTTCGGCACATGTATATCAGAATGATTATCAGCTTTGTTATTCAGGTTGGACTGTTTCCAGATTCTCTAGAACGCAAAGTTATTCGACATATTGAGAATGGAGACCATGTAAGGCTAGTAAAACATCTATCCTGTTGGAGTTTACTTGTTTCTCCTTTTAAACTATCTTCACCTGCTAATACAAGGTTTCAGCGTTGGTGGCCGCTGAATTTTACACAAAAAGAGGAAATTTTCCCGGATTTGCCCGACCTTTCGCTTTTAATGCAAAGGTTTTGCTGAAGTTCGTATGATCCTCTCTCATCAGCTCTCTTTCTCCCTTGTTAAAGATGTACAACTAGATGCTTATGTCCTTTTTAGAAAAATCTAAGACCTATGATTTCTTAGACTTGGGCGCAGTCTAGAAGCAAAAGACGCCGCTAGGGGTGCTCTGAAATCTTCATGGTGGACCTTAGGATGCAAATATGAGGTACAGTTCCCTGAAAAGCTATTGCTTAATTTAGAAAGAAGGAAACAAGTGTTTAAACATATGAAGTGGTTGCACAGGAAGTTGCTCGAATAGCAGAGTGGGGAGATGAGCAAATTGTGCAGTACAGAGAGAGAGTTACAGGAGAAGGAAGGCAACGAGATATAAACAGGGGAAAGCCACGGGCTCAGGTTTGTTTACTGCTTGTATTTATATTCAAGTTTTTATGTTATGGTCTGGTTAAAATGGCTTCAAAAATAAGTTGTAATTGTCAGGCATCTTTGGACGAGGCTGCATTCTTATTGGATCTAGCGTCGCTTGATGGGACATGGGACGACTCACTGGAACAGGTTGCTCGGTGCTACAAGGAAGCCGGACTTGACGACATTGCCAAATTTGTTACGTACAGAGATTGAGACTTCTCTTTTAAATGCAACATGATCAGCACAGACACAGCCGATGTTCTCTTTGAGGCTTGAGATGACATGGAATCGAAATGTCTACTTTTGAGATTTACGAAAACCCTGCTAAAGATTGGATTCATTGGATCGACGATTACTGATTGTATCTTTTCTGAGACCAGAAGTTAATGAAACGGAATGTTCATCTTGTTGGGTAATCTATGTGGAAATTTATGATTCGAAGAAAATTGACAGTTTAGTTTGCATAGCACAGGAACATGAACAAAAATATGAGTCATATATTCGATTATAGTCTAGATGACACCATCTTCTTAGGTGGCGAATAGGATTTCCAGATTATCTTGTTGGTAATCTTTTGTGGAAATTTATATATATATTGCCAAAGATTATAAGAAGATTGACAGTCTAGTTTGCAGAGTACAGAAACATGAACAAAAATATGATTAGTGTAATCGTTTATAGTCTAGATGACGCCATCTTCTTAGGTGGTGAATAGATTAGGGAGCTTCTTGCTCTCACCTCTCTTTTTTCTCCCCAACAACTTTTTCCACAGGCTCTTGACTCCGCCACTCTTCTTCTGAGGAACAATAGCGAAGCAGTTTGTTTTGGCGCCTTTGCTTTTGTCTGAGAGAAGAATCTGTTCCAATGCCTCAATGGTTTCACTGTAAACAGAATTGCCTCCCTTTTCATTTTTATCTGCTGGTAGAGGTTTCTGATGGTTGGAATCTTCGGTGTCATGATCTTCTGCCTTCATCTGATCCAAAAGAGATGATCTCTGGGTGGTCAATCTCTTCTCCTGTTTTGTCTCTTGTGACGGTTGTGCACAAGCAAGGTTGTTCGATTTGTTGGTAATGTCAGGCATGAGTTTTTCTGAGAGTAAAGCTGTTTCTTTTGAGTTAGTAAATTCCTTGAGCTGCTTTCCCAGGTTTAAAATTGTTTCTTGACATTCAGCTAACTTTTCTGAAGCAGCGGTGATTTCCAATTCCTGAATCACCAAACACAGAAGAAAACCAACTTTTCATTTGTCTTGGAAAAAAAAAAATTTTCAATTTAAGGATTTGATCTTGTGCTGCTGCTAACTTACCGTTTGCGTGTTTTGTTTTTCGTCCAGCATGAGCTTGTTCGCCGAAACACTGCAACAACAAAACCATGGATGCATCAGAGATCGATCGACATAACATTTTTCTAGAATGAAGTTTTCAAGCATTTCATATTACCTTGTTAACTTATCCTTCGCCTCTCCTTCAACTATTTTGCTTGACAACTTGAAATCATCAGGTTTGTCTTCAATCACCTGACCCTTGCTAGCCAAAAAAGAATCATACTGTGTCTTAAGCTTATCTGCTTCTGAAACCTGACCGAATATTCCAATATCAACTTCGCTTCCACTCCGTGATTCATCCCACTCGAACTGCTTCTTAATCTCTTCTCTCATGCTTGAAACATCTTGAAGAGAAAAACAGTGGTTTACCATCCATTCCAGCACAGAGCTTAATTCTTCTGCAAACTTCTTCATGTCTTCTTTTTTGTCTAATAGATCGTAACAAGTATGAAGGAAACGCTGCAATACACTACCTAGCTCCGAAGTTTTCCATTGCAAGACACGAGCAGTGTAGCCTGAAACCCTTCCTGATTCTTCGTGTGACGCATGCCTCTCATCTTTTATGCTGACACCTTCAATAATTTCAACGATTCTGCGAATAGATGTACTGATATCACAATCTATGCCTCGTGTATTTTCCACAATGAGAGTCTCACTCTGTTTTGACGAAACCTGACTTGCAATCTGAGATACATTTACCGACTCCTGATGGTTTACATCAGAGGAGCCTGAATAGTTTACACTTAACAGAGCTTTACTGGTATCTTCATGTAGTTCATCAGTGTTTTCCTGCATGATATGTTTATGCTCCAGTATAGCTTTTGGTACGGTGTGAGGTAAATTGCCTACCGAGTCGGACTTGATATCTTGTTGAGATGCACCAGGATTTGATGAATGATCTGTACCAGGAGTTTTTGTTAGTTCAGATGAATTTTCATTAAATTCGTTCTCTACCGGACCAGTAGCTGAAATGGAGTCAGAAGAACAAATAGGAGAACTTGTAGGTCTGCTATTAATTGTGCTTGAAACCATTGCAAGCTTCTCCATTTCCGCAAAATCATCCATTAGTTGCATTTCTGAAGCTTTCGGGGCTCTGAGCAAACTCAAGCCCGTTTGTTTTCTGTTTTTAAAGTTATCCAGCTCTGAGAGCAAAGCAGAAGCCCAGGAATCGGTACAGCTAACTTTATCATCATTGTCAAACTCTGATAATGATGCAAGAGAGACTTCATTCGACACATTGCTGCTCCGGCTTGGATCAATATTTGTACCTTTAGAAGATTCATCGAGGTGAGACTCAAATTCTAGTAGTCTTGATGCTGTTCGAGAATATATATTTCTTGAGAACTGAAGCTCATTGACTTTTTTGTTTAAGGCTTCCCTCAGAGTCTTATTCTCTTCTTCCAGTAAGCATAATTGTTCAGTGAGGTTATTAACTTTTTCGGAATTAATCATTAGACTGTTGGAGCTTCCATTGACTCTTCTCCTTCCCAACATCTCTACTTCACTCCTCATTTTGGACACAGCAGCAGGTCCTGGTAATCGTTTTCTGACCAGGCCCCGTAACCTTTGACACTCTGCTTCTAACTTTGCAACTTTCTTCACATTCTCTAAATGCAGTTTATGTGATGCTTCAGCTGTACGACGACTAAACTCTCTCTCTTCGTTCCGAAGCTCAAGCTCTTTCTCCAGTACTCGGACTTCATATCTCAGTGAAGTGTTCTCTTTTTCCTTGGACTCTAAACTACTCACCAACGCACTGACATCAGACTCGACCCAACCCCTCTCTCTATTTAGATCGTCAACAGTTTTGTTCTTTGCTAACAAAGCCTTTGAAAGTTGAGTGTTCTCGCCTTGTACTTCGGCAAGCCTCTTATTGGTATCTGCCAATTCCTTGTTTATAATAATCAATCTTTGTTCGTGCTCCTGTGATGCTTTTGCCAAAGCCTCATGCATGATTTGCTCCTGCTCCTCGCGAACAAAGCGAAGCTGGTGCATACACTCTTTTAGACCAGCATCTGTTTGACTCAACCTCTTGTCGCGTGTGGTTTTCTCATTTAAAGCTTCTTCTAGTTTTTCCTTGAGAGATGCAGATTCAGCTTTTGTCTTCTCCCAGCCTGTTGAATACAAAATGAAATTAGAATGTGAAGCTACTTGAGAGCATGAAAAGGATTCAGAGCCGATTGGAAAGGTACCCAAAATTGCTGCTTGTGCCTCAGTCTCATGCTTATTGCTCTCGGCCTTGATAAAAGTAAGCTTATCATTTAGACTTTTAAGGCAATTCTCCAACTCAACTTTGTCAGCAACAAGCTTCTCAGTCTAATTAGAAGAACAATCAAGATCATAGTCAGCAAAGCCAACTCATTACGAAAAGCTAAATATAACCCAAGATTCACATATCAATGGTGTTTGTAATTACAAGACATTCTTAGCCAAGAAAACACTTGAATGTCAAACAGATCACACTCTGAAACTTAGCAGTAACCATAGACACATCTCTAAAAGAGAGATAAGTGAGGAAAGAAGATCAATGTTCCAAAGTATCCACTTACCTCTCCATTAGAGGATATGGACATTGACTTCTTCTTCCAAGGCCATGATGCTTTATGATCCATGTAGTAAAGCTACTCCTGACACTGTTGGCAGTATCCTATAAAATAGAAAGCAAAGAGACAGACTTTAGAAAAAGCTTCAAACCCTCATTTCCATAAACAAAACTCACAGGATGGACCAAAACAAAAAAAAGAGCTCATTTCCCAAGTGGACCCACTATTACAAGTGAATGCGACTTAAATCCCAGATTGGGAAGTCGAGAACAAAATGCAAGCTAGCTCCAGCAATGGCTTCTACATGCACTGATTAACAAAACGGTTGAAGAAACCCATGACGAATTACAAAAGACTTGCTCACCTCAACTTGTTAGTCAAATGAAAACAGACAAGAGTAATGGAAGCGAGTGAAGAGGAAAAAGAAAGAGAGAGAGAGAGAGACTGTTTAACAAAAAAAATGTTACTCAAAGACAACTGTGAATGTGTCGGGTAGGATCTGATCGAAATGGGCCACGTACGCTTAATGAACGTTGGATCTTTGAATCGCTAATTTAATTATTAAAACAAAAAGAACAAAAAGTTTATTTGTATTTAAAGTTAAACATGTTTATGAATTTCATGGACCTCGGAATTCGTATCTTTTTTCTCTTCCGAAAATGAGTTAAGCTCATACTTATTTACTAGATTAAACGTTGTTTTAAATAAATTATAAGGTATCTAACACTTTTAATTCTTTTTAGTATCATCAATTAGGGAGTAGGTACAAAAGTGAAATTTTGTCACAAAACTTAAATTTTAAAATAAAAAAACGACAACTAATTACAACATAAAGTTAATTTTAAAAGGAAAATTAATTTAAAGTGGAGGGAATATTTTTCTACCGAAAATGTGATTACTTATTAGTACGAATGTTTAATCCTTAATCAATAATTAATTG
>OVAF01001355.1:0-23050 GCA_900406245.1 Odontarrhena argentea | reverse complement strand
TAAGAGCAGTATATGGGAAGTTTTTTGTTCGATTAGCATGTCCTCAGCCATTTTTCCCTATAGATCGCACCAATCACTGGACAAAAAGTCATGGTAAATTTGGTAAATATTATCTAGAGAAGAATATAGACTTTTCTTATATGTTAAGGGTAATCAATGAATCCGATATCTTTAACCAGCAAAAATAAAACGTATGAAAAAAGATTCTCCGGTTCTTTAATTGTAAAGGTTGTTCGAGTTGGGTTACAAAAAAAAAGGTTGTTCGAGTTGTAAGATATATTCTGTTAACCATGAGAACAGATTTTGGACTATTTCTAATGAAAGAGAAAGAGAGAATGATTATTGTTGAGTTGTTTTCTCCCTAGAATCAAGGGTAGTCCTGATTTTTCTCTCATGCAAACCATATCTCTTACTTTCCTTTTCTCTATTCACAAAATCTTTTTTTTCTTCCTTATTTTCGCTAAATTTTCCGTTTTTGGCCGAACCCTGCTGCAAAATATCATTCTCTATCAGAAAAATATCGACTTTTCATTGGCAAAGCTGTTCTTTATTGAGGAAATTCACAAAAAAAAATAGGTTTAGAAGAAGACATTTTGGTTTCTTGCTGCAAACGTTTAGATTCTCTTTTGTCTCACTCTGTTTCCTCTGAGTTTGTTCTTGTAATGGACCTGAAGATTCCTGGGTCTTGATGCTTAGGGATCAATCAGGATAAAAGTTGTGTTGTTGGTTAGAGAGAGCCATGTGTTAAAATCATTTTAGACAAAATCGTGAAACCAGCCAGATTTATCATGGGCTGTATTTGCTCAAAAGGAGCAACAAGAGAGGAAGAAGAAGCTGCTTATCCTCGTGAGAAAGCAAACGAGTATTGGAACAAATCTTCCTCTGTCCAGCTGATTGCTCCTCTGCGTGCAAATAAAGACGATTTTTCGCATAAAGCCGTCGATGGGAGCTCCGGTGGTGGTGCAAGAAGAGCCAGTGGCTTGATTGTTCCTATTGATGATAGTCATGATGGTAAAACAGTGATTGTAGAGAGACCACCTTCAAGGTCACATCGAGGACGAAGAGTTTCAGATAATGGCAGAGGAGGAAGTGGAGGGTTGGTTATTCCGAACGCTCCTCGTAGTGCAGAAGCAGAGCTTATTGCAGCTGGATGGCCTTATTGGTTAACTTCTGTTGCAGGTGAAGCCATTAAAGGTTGGGTTCCTCGTCGTGCCGATTCGTTTCAGAAGCTTGACAAAGTTAGTCTCTTTCATTTCCATCACCTGTCTAGATCATAGATCTGATTTTCTTTTGATGAACTATAATGAACATTGTGTTTGTAGATTGGACAAGGGACTTACAGTATTGTGTACAAGGCTAAGGATCTTGAGACGGGCAAAATAGTGGCGATGAAGAAGGTGAGGTTCATTAATATGGATCCAGAAAGTGTCAGGTTTATGGCAAGAGAAATCAACATTTTGCGAAAACTCGACCATCCAAATGTTATGAAGCTTCAGTGTCTTGTCACTTCAAAGCTATCGGGTAGTTTGTACCTTGTGTTTGAGTACATGGAGCATGATCTTTCTGGCCTTGCTCTCAGACCTGGTGTCAAATTCACTGAGCCACAGGTACTTTCACTAAAGTTTTCTTCTTCATTGAATGGCCTTGTTGTGTTCTCTGGTCAATCAAATTCACTCCTTTTTTTATTCAGATCAAGTGTTTTATGAAACAACTGCTTTGTGGACTTGAGCACTGTCACAGCCGTGGAATCCTTCACCGTGACATCAAGGGTTCTAATCTTTTGGTAAACAATGATGGAGTTCTCAAGATTGGAGATTTCGGTCTGGCGAGTTTTTATCATCCAGAGAAAGGTCAACCGTTGACAAGCCGTGTAGTAACGTTGTGGTATAGAGCACCTGAGCTTCTACTGGGATCTACAGAGTATGGACCTGCCATTGATCTCTGGAGCGTTGGTTGTATTCTAGCAGAACTCTTTGTAGGTAAACCAATCATGCCGGGAAGAACAGAGGTGAGTTTAAGTTGCAAATTTTAAATAATTGAATCCATCCTATGTCCACCTAGTTCCATTAATCTCAACTCAACTGATCTGTATCTTCAAGGTGGAGCAAATGCATAAGATCTTTAAACTATGTGGTTCACCATCTGAAGATTTTTGGGAGACAACAAAGTTCCCTCAGGCCACAAGCTACAAACCGCAACATCCTTATAATCGTGTCCTTCGAGAGACATACAAGAATTTACCATCTTCTTCTCTAGATCTCCTTGATAAGCTTCTCTCTGTAGAACCAGAGAAAAGATGCTTAGCATCTTCGACTCTACTGAGTGAGGTAGTGTTCCTATTTTTCTTGATTGATTTTCTTGATTGGCCTCCCAAGGTAACTGATATTTTCACTCTTTTAGTTTTTTACAACGGAGCCACTCCCTTGCCACATATCAAGTTTGCCTAAGTATCCACCAAGCAAGGAACTCGATGCAAAGGTTCGGGACGAAGAATCAAGAAAGTGAGTATGCAAGGAAAGCATTTATTCTTCCACAAATGATGCGGGCATAATCCTAAGCAAGCTTTCATTTATGAAATTTCAGGAAAAAAGCGGAAGCTGTGAAGTGGCGTGGACACGAATCTGTGAGAAGAGGTTTAAGAGACTCCAAGGCAACACCAGAGTTCATTGCATCAGGGAATTCAAATGTCTCCATTAACACCTCTATGTTTAAGAAAGAAAACGGAAAGTATGACAGAGAAAACCGGTTTTCTGACAGCAATTCAGTGATCCATCCAAGTGTGACCGCAACATGGAATAAGAGCGGAAGCTGTAGGGGCAATGTAGGATTGGAGAAAGCTAGCCGGTCCGAGAAGGTGCCCCTCACAATGGGAGACTACTTATCTAGCTCTTCACAAAAAGAAAAGGTAGTTTGCAGAGATCCTACAACCGTAACTGACTTGACTCTCTCTCTCTTTTGTCCCCTTGAGATGATGGTCTCATGAAATATTTCTTGACGTTGTTTTTTCAGACATACATGCGTAAGAAGAACAGAATGCACTGCTCAGGTCCTTTGATGCCTCCCGGTGGTAGTATTGAGGACATGATGAAAGATCACGAGAGACGTATCCAAGAAGCTGTACGCAAGTCCCGTACTGCACCAAATAAGAACAAAGATATCTCAGTCAGAGCATGCGCCTAGTGCTAAAAATCTTTGGAAGCATGAAACAAGACAAATCATTACCTGAAGTGGAAGTTTTCAGAAATTTTAGAGGGAGATTGTCTACAAGATTTGTTATTATGTGGTCTTTGCACATGGCAACTTCTGTTTCATGCTGCTCTCTGACATTCTTTTGGTTAGGGGAAGCACAAAAATGTGTATATTTAGAACTACTGCTTTAGTAGTGCAAGTCGATTTATAGATTAGAAGGGTTTTTAGCTATTTAACTGCAGAATACATAGGTTTTTCAGATCCTTTTCAATAGCATAGAAGTGCATTACTCTCACACAGAAGCCAGCGAATTAAGCTTTACATTTGGCTTAATAGAGAAAAATATATATGAGTTATAACAGCCGTGGTTCTCTTAGATACTAGCATCAATTTAAAACAACGTCTATGTATCCAGCTTGGGTTTCCGGCTAAGCTCTGAGTACTGACCACCCATTAGCTGCAAAATCTCCTCCCACAAGTTTTCTGAGGAAGTTCCACATATTAAATCTGAGCTGCAAGCAGCAACATGCCAGTAATCTGATACGATCTCTTCTTTGAGCTGATCCAGCTGCCAGCCGGCATAACCAGCAAAGAATCTGAAGTCCTGAGGCTTGAGAATTCCCTTCTTTACAAGTACTGCAGCTTCATCCAAACTGTTTCGAGCACCAAAGTTAAGGCCAGGCATGACTTCTTCGAACCCTGGTATCTTGGTTTTATCAGCAGTTTTCACCAGAAACATGCTTGCTTCAAGTGGCCCACCATAGTACAAGGAACATTCTGAAAACGTGGTAGCGAGCTCGGTTTTAGATGATTTCATGTGCTTGATGTTTTTGTGAAGGGGACGGTTGATGATAACTCCGAACGGCCCTTCTTGTGGGTGCCTAGTTCCTGCTCTAAGAAGAAGCACAACAGTCCTCGCAAATGTTCTGTAATCGTCTAGCTTCTCTGTGGCAACTAGAACGCAGCCCGTCTCAGGAAAGGGAATCGGGTGTGCCCATTTCAGGCCTACCGATTCAGATTCATGAGATGTTGTGGCTGGTTTGTGACCCTCAGCTTCTGCAATTTCATCCTGTGACACCATATATAAACCACCTTGACTTAAATATCCTCTCCCAAGAATCTATTAATGTGATATTGAGGATAAGCAGNGGCAACTAGAACGCAGCCCGTCTCAGGAAAGGGAATCGGGTGTGCCCATTTCAGGCCTTCCGATTCAGATTCATGAGATGTTGTGGGCGGTTTGTGACCCTCAGCTTCCGCAATTTCTTCCTGTGACACCATATAAAGCATAAACCATCTTGACTTATATATCATCTCCCAAGAATCTATTAATGTAGATATTGAGGATAAGCAGAGATAACCTGCTCCTTCATAAACAAGTTTGCTCTGAACTCTCTCCAATCCATGTTGAAACCAATAGACTTTGGAGCTGCAGAATCACCAGATTTGTTGCCATTAGAAGGCTTGTTTTCCTGAGAAGCATCTCCTACAGGCACAAAAAATGACTCCAGAATCATTAATAAAACATTCACAAGAAGACTCGCAATCCAGCTTTACCATAATAAACCCCTCACACATCATCCTGAAATTAAAGTTATTNCAAGATTACCACTTTGATCCACACAACCAGAACCGAGCGATGCGACTTAAAACTTACACAGAAGATGAATCACATTTCTACTGAAGTACTGAGTAATACTACTATGATCCAGTAAGACAGTATCACTAAGCTCGCTTTTGTGCAAATCAGAGGTACTTGATCCAATTGTATCAATCAAGCATGACCAGAGTGTTATCTGGCGCATGCAACTCTATCAAATCAAAACAATCGAAACAAGATATATATACAAGGGGATCCTACCAGAGGAAGAGGAATCGTCGTTACTCTTCTTCGAGGTGGCTCTGATCACCAGAGAACGATGATTCCCAGAAGCGGAAAACTTCCGCTTGAGGAACTTAATCTCGAGCTTCCCGGAGAGAGACTTTTCAGGGATGGATTTGGCAGGGGAGAAGATAGGGTTTCGGATCGCGACGTCCTTTACCTGAAGGGTCCACAGATCCATCAAGGGGGATTTGCTTCGAAGCTCCGAAAGGTGTGAGGTGTGAGGTGTGAGCAGTTTGGTTCGTTAGGAAACGAGGATGAAAATCGAAATCCAGAGAGGCTGAGGATATCTGCGATTGACAGGAACAGATGCGAGAGAAGACAACAAAATCAGGAATATGCTTGTTTAATTATACCGGAATTCTCCGGTTTGATTGGTACAAAATAATTTAGAAGTCGATAAGAGAATATGCAACTTGCTGCTAATTCACCGGAGGCTTTTAGACCGTTCATAAAATTGAGACTCTAAACTAGGCCTGGGCTTTCGGTTCTCCGGTTCGGTTCGGTTCGGGTCTTTCGGTTCTTCGGTACTTCGGTTCTGAGTGAAATGGAACCACATTGGAACCGAACTGAAATTCGGTTCGGATCGGTTCGGTACTCATTGGTTCGGTTCGGTTCGGTCCAATAATTTGAGGAACCGTTATGGAACCGAAAGTAGGATCCGGTTCGGTTCGGTTCGGGTAAAGAACCGAAAGAACCGAAAAACCCGAAAGAACCGAACCATAAGAACCGAAATAACCGAATATAACCGAAAGAACCATATCCGATTGCAATCTACTACCTAAGTACCTAACTAATGTAAGTTCTATGCAAGTGTAAAACCTGTATAATGAGTTAGAGACAATCATTCAAATACCAAATGTAATAAAGATCATTCAAATACCAAATGTAATAAAAGATCATTTCAATACCAAATGCCAGAGAGTTTATAAAGGGAAGAGGTTTACAATTCCATAAGTTCTTAAGTCAATTCCCATTTACAAAAACCAACAAAAGTTCCAACACTATGTCCAACCATTTCCATCCCAAACTTGTGAACAAATACAAAAGTTCCAAGTTTCCATACCAAAAGAAAGAGCAAAAGAGAGAAAGAGAGGTACTAGTAAGTTGTAACAGAAGAGTTCCCAAGCTCTAACCAACATCATTCAACCTGAGACATAAGAACTTAAGAAGTAAGATAATTGTATTAAGAAGAATAAGAGAATGAAGAAATAACAACCTGAGAGAAACATCTGAAACCTGCTACAACTCTGGATTCCTATGCCTTCTCATAAATTAAACTCTGAAAAAGAAACAGAGAACACAAAATGAAAAAGGAAGCTTTGCAAGTCCAAAACCAAAATAAAGAATTGTAGAGAACAAATATTAGATAGTGAAGAACCTTTTTGGAGCTTGTCTTGTAGCTCTAAGTCTTTGAGCAACTCTGTGATAGTAATAATCCCTTTATCACTCATTTTTATCTCACACTTCAACCATTGCTCTGTGCACATTAGAATTTCAATTGAGTTATGTGTGAGACAGCTTCTAAAAGGGTCCAGAAGACGCTTGCAAGTGCTAAATGCACTCTCTGAAGCCACAGAAGAGACTTGCATAGCTAGAACATCTCTAGCCATCTCTGATAACACAGGAAACTTCGGTGCATTCATTCTCCACCAACTCAAAATATCATATTCTACACCTGGTAACAACTTTGGACTCTCAACTGACTCCTTCAAATAAAGATCCAATTCATTACTGGCTTCTGCAATGCCCTTTTATGTGATCAGCTCCATATACACTGAATCCATTCTCTCATAACCCCCAAAATCATCATCAATGTCTGCTTGCTCATGTTCTTGTTGTGCACTTTGACTTTGAGACTGATTCTGTGAGTTAGAAGTCTGAGAAGATGCTCCTGTAGACTGAGAAGTTGTTGCAGTACCATTTCTACTAGCAATCATAATGCTATATTCCTCAAACATTCTCCTCATGGTGTTCAGCACAGAATCATAAACACCTTTCCCAATAGCACTATCTTTACCATAGAGCTTGTCAAAACACATCTCTGCAAATTGCATCTTATACCTAGGATCCAGAACACTAGCTATGATGATTAACTTGTTTATCTCTCTCAATCCAGCCCAATACTTATCAAACTTAGCTCTCATAAGACTAGCCTTTTCTTGTAAATCCGGATTAGAGCTATTGGAAAGCTTAATCAGATTCTTTTCTATTGTGCAGATTTCAGTATAACATCTATGAGCATTGACCTTACTAGACGCAGACAACACTAAGGTGGAATGGTAAAAGATTACTAGAAAATTGACTAACCTGTCAATTTCTTCCCAGTCTCTTGCATTTGGTGGTCCAACTCTCTGTAATCCTTGCTTATCCACTTGTAAGAAGTGATCATTGTACAATTTGTCTTCTATTTCCATCTTCTCAAATGCTTCTTTGAACTTCAAAGCTCTGATTAACATGAGATAAGTGGAATTCCATCTTGTTTTCACATCCAATGGCAGACTGCCTCTACCCATTGTCTTCCCTGCCTCAATCTTATCTTCAAAAGACTTCAGTCTTTGTCCAGATCCTCTGACATAGTGAACTGCATTGCGGACAGCCTCAACACTCTTGTCTATATCATCTAACCCATCCTTGACTACCAAGTTTATTATGTGAGCAGCACACCTCACATGAAGAAACTCACCATTCATAACCAGAGACTCACTACCTAATCCACTAAACTTCTCTATGAATCTCCTAAGGGCTGAGGTATTAGCAGTGGCATTATCAACTGTCACTGTGAAAACTTTATCAATTCCCCAATCCTTTAAAACATCAAGCAGACAAGCAGATATTGCAGAGCCCTTATGATCTGCTATATACTTAAACCCTATGATTAATTTTCTAAGCTCCCAGTTTGTATCTATGAAATGAGCAGTAATTACCATATAGCTGCATTGAGTTGTTGGAGCAACCCATATATCTGTTGTCAGAGAAACCCTTTGCTTGTTAGCTCCAAAAACCTTTCTCATGGCTTCTTTGCGTGCTACAAACATCTTCACAACATCTCTTGTTACTGTTCTCCTTGAATGTGGATGATAGTTGTTGGTCTTGCTGCAGAAATGCCTCCATCCTACACTCTCAGTAAATGACAATGGCAGCTCACATAGTACAATCAATTCATTTGAGGCTTCTCTCCACACAGGCTCAGAACACCTAGCAACTTGCAACTTGCCTTCAGGGGTTATGGATTGTTGTTTATCTTTCGGATTTTGACTGTTCCACACCTTGTGCTGCTTACAACTACCCAAATGCTTCCTGAGATTTGAAGTCCCAGAAGTAGTGAAGCAGCTGTAATCCTTCCCGCAGTAGTTGCACGTGCATCTGTTGACATCCTCTTTGAGCCTAGTGAAGTGAATCCACATGTTTGACCTTGTCCTCTTTGTTTTTTTGGAATCAGTAGTTGCTTTCCCCTTTCTCTTGCTCGATGTTCCAACTCCACTGCTTCCAGCTTCACCTTCAGTGGTTGGAGTTTCAATTTCTTCCTCACTCATGTCGTCACTGGAAGAGCCTCCATCAGAGTTGTCGCTAACATCGTTCATTCTGGGAGAAGAGGAATCCATCTACAAACAAAGAAGAGAAGAGGCTATGAAGGAACGATTTCGAAAGAAGAGCATAGTCAGACACAGGTTTCAAACGATTGACGAAGAACAAAGAGGAATCGAAGCAGAGAAATAAAGAGGAATCAAAGCACAAGAACAATTAGGATCGATGATTTACCTGAGAAATGATGTTGGTGGTCGGTTTCGTTGGGCACGGATGAGTGAATGAGTTTGCCGATGCATTTAGGGTTTCTTCCAGCTTTATTTTGGGGATTTTTCACCAAAGGAAGGAGAAACACGGAGGAGTGACAAAACATTATAATCGTGTATTGTAAACATTCGGTTCTCTTTCGGTTCTGTTTCGGTTCTCGGTTCTGAACCGAACCGAACCGAGAACCATGGATCCTTCATCACAAGAACCATCGGTTCCTTATGCAAGAACCAGAACCGAACCGATACCCGTTTTTTCGGTTCGGATCGGGTCGGTTTTTCGGTTCCAGTTCCATAAGCCCAGGCCTACTCTAAACTCTCACTACATCATCCAGCAACTGCTGAAATCTATTTGGTTTTTTTGTTCTTTTGTGCAATCTTAACTGTGTCGGAGTTAAACCGGATGATTAGACATATAATCTGAAAATTTCCCGGTCAGGGGGAGTATTTTTCATATATGGAAGGGTTGGCTGCTTTATTTCCCTTTACTATACCGACTAAAGAGGATTTCCTCTGTACTATTTCGCACGGCCAACACCACAAACTAAAAGATTCTATTAATTTAGTACATGAATATTTGATATCTTTAAGAATAGACACCTTAAATTGAACCGGGTCTTAACCGGATAATTAGCTATCTAAAATTGTCTTTAGAAATTAATTAATTTCTTTTTGAAATGCTAAAATCGAATTTGATTAATTCGAACAAAACCAAAATCGAATTGGTTGAATGTAAACCGGTAATCGAGATTATACCAAACGTAAACCACCCCAACCAAAATCAAACTTTCGTTCTCTTCTTATTTACCGCAATCGAATTGGGGAAGAAAGAAAATTAGGCTCCGTGAGAGTGAGACACTGAACATAAAGAGAGATTAAAATTGAAGAAAGAGATTGAAAGTGAGGATGAATCACTCTTCTTCCTCGTCGGATTCAAGTGAAGTCGTGTTTAGAGCATCAATTCTTCATAATTGGTTTAAATTTTTAGTATAATCTTGATTAAAGGTTTACATTCAACCAATTCGATTTTGGTTATGTTCGGATTAATTAAATTCGATTTTAGTATTTTTAAAAGAAATTAATTAGGTTCTAAACGTGATTTTGAATCGCTAATTATCTGGTAAAGATTCAGTTCAATTTAAGGTGTCTATTCCTAAAGAAATCAAATGTTCATGTACTAAATTAATAGAATCTTTTAGTTTGTGGTGTTGGCCGACGTGCGAAATAGTACAGGAGGAATCCGCTTTAGTCGGTATAGTACAGGAAAGCAGACAACCCTATATGGAAAGATTGTTTGTTGAGTTGGATGGTTTGCGTTAGATTTTTGTAACAGGATGTTTTGTACCAAAAATATGTCCAACATGAAATTGTTTTTCCTTTTCACATACCTCACCGTGACAACTTATTTAAAGACACGAAACATTCTAGAATTCGGAATCGTAAGATTTGTAGGAATAAATGTTGAACCATGTCTAAGTATTCCCCTTTTTCGTGGTAACTCGGTAATTCGTTGAGATTTAAGGAAAGCTTACAAGGAAGATGAAATTTTTTGAGATAAAAACGGAATATGTGGTTAAGAGAGAGAAGCATAATTACAAATTTTTCAAGACATAAACTAAAAACGAAGGATGCATAATCAAATTTTTGATAATTCCACGGGGTTTTGGATTTAGACAAATATGTAAAGACTAAAGAAGTTGCAGTGCAATACTTTGATGAGTTTTTCTCTTTTTAAAATCTAACGAAATTCGAAGAAACTCTAAATGAAATTTTTATATTGGTCGCATATTAGATTAATGAGGCTCTTATGGCCTCTATTATAAAGGATGGAGTGAAAAAATCACTCTTCGCGGAGAAAGTACTAGGATCATATGGTATGATAGGACCAGAAAATATTGGAAGGGACAAAATATATTGCTTTTGCATTTGCTAAAAAAGGATTACAAAAAGGCATTAATAATTGGTTATCAGAATCATTATCCAATGGTAGGAAAGAGGTTTGAATCAGTTAATGAAACAACATCATTGTTCCACCTTACGAAAACAATACCCAAAAAACTCACAATTGATGTGGCGAATTTCCACCAATGTGTTTGTTTATCCTACATTTCTTGTTGTGCTCATGATAAAGTGCTTCACATTTGCCTTCTCTTGAAAATTCAGGTTGTTCAAGAAAGAATTAATTATGAAATCCATTAGTACGATTGGTAAGAGTTTTGTGTTGAAATTATTCTCAGAAAAAAGTAAGTCTTGGATATATGAATAACATAGATGTACAGATGTACTTGTTTCATCTTTTTTCTAATCACGGGGGATTCTATGGTATTACCTTCTAATAAAAACTTGTGAAATTTTGTTTTTTTTTTTGTTTCCACCCCTTAAGCTACAATTTGTATTTTTAACAGTTGGTGTTTGGGATCTTAACAGAATTTCCATTTTTCCCTTTGCCTTATATTCTCAACCTTTCCTTAAACCCTTTTAATGAACAAGAGTTGAATTTCTATTCACTGAAGATGACGTATAGGGAGAGCTTGTAATAAGGGTTTTTTTGTTTCTCTTTTTTCGAGATGGAAGGGTTTGAAGAGATAAAATCCATCTTCTTAGCAAGCAAAGGGGATCGCAAGGATTTAAACAGTTTACGATTGAATCTCTTAAGATATAAAACTTACGTACATTACTAATGCATGTATTAATATTTGCCTAGATCAGTTGAGTAATATTAAATTATTATTTTCTTGGCACGTCGTTGCAAATTAATAGTGATACAAAGGCCAATGTCCAAGATTTTTTAGTTGGATATTTAAGAAATGAGGTAAAGTGCTATGAGATATAATGAGATTAGTATATAAGTGTCTAACTGGGAAGATTTGTTTGCAGCTTGGAGGAGAATGTTAAAGATAGTACCAAATCAATCAAGGACGAAGTGAAGAAGATAGACCATTACGATTGCGGTTCAAGGAAGTACAAGAGGGTCTATAATATTTTTGCAGAAAAGATCTTTTAAGAGGAATGTGGTATGGCTTAGAGTTCTATAAGCGACTTTTTCAGCATTGATATACTTTAATGAATTTAATAATATATATATATATATATATATTTTTTTTTTTTTTTTTTTGTTCAAGTAATAATATATTTTTATTATCACAAATAGCTACACAAAAATCTAACGAGTATGTGATCGTCACTATGTTGATCTTGTGAATATTTATAGCTATTTGCTACAATTTTGTAACAAAATTGTTGTAGCTATTTTCTTTTATATAACTACAAACTGGTAGCTACAAAATTTGCTACAAACTAAGGGGTGTTATTGGATATTGTGTTCTACGGTGTTATTGGGTATTGTGTTCTACTCGGAGCTTTGATTTTGTTAAACACTTTTGTGTCTGCGAAAGGAGAAAGTCCATACAAGTATATAGTATACACTTGGCCTTGACTTGTGGCATTATCTCTCTGTGTTACTCAATAGGTACAAAGTACAACAACAACAACAAGAATCTTAGGTTAGTCTCTTCAAAACTAGGAATGATTGCACCAGCCAAGGAAACCTAAAGATCTGAAGATTCGGAGTTTGATATAATAGTTCATTTTACCTTGATAAATGAAAATCGATTCAATTTATACCAAAAAAAGCAATAACAAAATAGTAGTCATATTCATAGCCGATGCTTATAAATGATGAGCAAAAGTGGACTAAATTTATGAGTTCTTCTAGTTTTCCAAAATCTGATCCATGAGAGTACTAGTGAGGACTACTTAGCGCCTTGATGAGTCTTTGATTATTAGGAGATGGAGAACCGGAGATCGAACGGTCAAGATGTTAGGCAAGATTCAGGAAATATCCAGAAGATTGTCATTTACTGATATAGAAGATTTACCATTATATACAAATATATTATTTACATTTATATTTATCCTAGTTTAGGAAATTAGGTTTAGTCGATTTACTATATAAACTAATGTATCTTGTATCATTATTCTTATGAGAGGCTAATCTAAATTCTTTCTAAACACATTTGTGTTCTTGCTCTCATCAATTTATCATGGTGTCAGAGCCTTGATTCTATTCCTATGGGTTATGGTTTAATTATCTTCCGCTTATTCTATCTATCTCGTTACTTTTAAAAAAAAAAAAAGTTCATCTGTCAAAGCTAGAGACTGTTTGATGATAGTCAAACAAAGGTGTGCTTATGCACAGTCTACGATGGTGTTGTGTACGTACGGTTGGTTTGTGAAGCTTATTGGAGGCTTGTTTATTATTTTGGTCAGTATTTGGCTATGATAAGTTTTTTTATCAGTGACTTTAGAAGATGGTGAAGCCTGTTGGCTTGTTTTATTGTCTAGCATGTTGCTAGTTTCTTGAAGTTCAAGAATTATAAAGTACACGTTTGTGCTTGTTTTATTTGATGGTGGAGGTGAATTTATTTTACTTGATTTTTCTCTAACCGTGAATTAGTTATTCACATGGTTATGTTTTGATGGAAATACACAAATACGGTGATGATGTATTTTCCATTGAATTGATGACTCTATGGCTGAGTATAAACGTTTGTGATGAACCCTACGATCGGGTATAAACGTCGACTTGATCCTACGGCGGGATGTTGCAGCCGATTTGATGAGACTTTAGTTTATACAAGATACATTAGTTTATATAGTAAATCGACTAAACCTAATTTCCTAAACTAGGATAAATATAAATGTAAATAATATATTTGTATATAATGGTAAATCTTCTATATCTCTCAGTAAATGACAATCTTCTGGATATTTCCTGAATCTTGCCTAACATCTTGACCGTTCGATCTCCGGTTCTCCATCTCCTAATATTGATTTCAACTTTTCTTATATACAAACAGTCAAATAATTACACAAAGTTTTTTCCTATTTACTTAATTTCCAACTCTTTCTTTCCTATCTACCTAATTTAATCTAAATATATTAACTTTCCTAATTATAATATTCTCTTTGATCTTGTAATCTGGGAGAGCTTTCTCCTGAGCTCGATGGACTTCCCTTCGTAGATGTGGACTATCCTCAATAAGAAATTGGCTTTGAAAGAGTATTTGAATAACGGACTTGTAATAACATGTAAACAATTGTCAACTCATACTAATGCAATTATAGATTGGTTCCGAAATTTTAACTATCGAATTTTATACTCAAAATTCTATCTTTCCAAGTATAGTGGCATTGATACTCAAAATTTATTTGGCTATAAAATCTGAAAGAATGGATTGATTAGAAACTTCATGTATTCATATAGCCAAAAGTTGAGGATGGAACAATGGTTGTGTGTGCAGCCTGTCCAAGTATGGGACAGAATATTGAAACCGAAATTTGGTTTTGGTTCAGGTTTAGAAAAAAACCGATCACCAGATGTCAATAAAGATTTTCGTGTTCGGTTCAGTTCGTTTAACCGGAAACCCGTTCAGTTCTAGCCTGTGATTTCCAATCCACCTGTCTCAATGTCTTTCTTCTTCTGTAAAGGTTCTTCTTGACTAATTGGGCCGCTTAATTCATAGATATGGCCCATGTTTAAAAAATTACATTTAATTTCATTGAGTTTTAAACGATTTTTTAACTTGTTACCAGAATTCTCTTGTTATCAAAACGTAACAAAGCAAACCTTAATTTCATGAACAGATTCTTATAGAAAACAATTATTAAAACGAACTAATCAGTTAATTTTTACTAATTATACTCTTCTTCTAATTAATTATAATATTAGTTAGTCAATACTATATATTGACAAAATACAACAAATTTACATACGGTATATACTATAGTTTAGTGAGGTTTAATACAAGAAAAAAATGTATGAGCAGTGACAAGTAATTGAATAAACACATATATCATGATTAATCGACACACCATTTAAATATTAGGATCTCGAAAAATAAGTGATTTCATATACAGAATAAAGCAAAAGATTTTATATAAATTAAACCGAAAGCATTACATGAAGAAAAGTAAAAACAAACTAAGAAAAGAAAAAAAACACACAAGCTAGCGCTTAGAGATACATTAAGTTCTCAAATTCATCAAATCCATTAAAGTCCCAATTTTTGGTAATATAGCGGTTTGATGGTTCTTTGATTTCAATTCTTCTTATATGATTTTTTTGTATATTGTAAAGCAAAAAGTAGAAAAGAGTTGTATGTTGAGGGTTAATGATATTGCCGGACCTTCGAGGACTATGTGCATTATAAGGTGCTAAGATAACCTCCCCGTTGCTAGTTGTACCTCTCACAGCTAAATTGACGCTATTGACCATATGCATTTGAGAAGGATGCAACACGATAGTCTTAGTCGACCATCTATTAATATCGGGCTCTCCATCTTCCAACACCGATAGTTTCACTACACCTTCGTCTTCAAAATATGAATTATAAAAAAGAGAGAGTCTTCCACCGTAGTCTATAAGTTCAACCATAGTCCAATCTACACCTTCAGGTACTTGGAGCGTACCGAACTCTTCAGAATTTATATCAAAAATGATAATCACTGGAGGATCAGTCACCTTAATCCAAGCGAGGTAATACATACGACCATTGATGGTCAATCCTTGCGTTAAAGTAACATGTGGTGGAGATCCGCATGGAATCTTTCTCCATAGATTTGATCCATCTCCTCCCAACAGCAAGACCCAATGCTCCATGATGAACTTTACGTCCCTTCCATCTTCTGCCTTGTTGCCGCGCCTTGAAACTGTGCATAGCACTTTATACTGATCATGAATGGGATCGTGTCCGATATGGTACATGGGCTTAACCTGGTTATCTTGAACTATGATGTTGGATTCTTCTATGTCTGGTAAGACAAACATCTGCCTAGTCGCAGTGTTATATATTTTTCCTTTTGATCCATCTGTAAAGCACATCAAACCACGGAGAAAGTGAGACATATAGTAGCCACTCACTGCTGGGATGATCACATCTTGGTCAAGTACGAAAGATGACATAGTAGTAATGTCCGAGTCAGGGCGCGAGGAAGATGATAGTAATACACTTTTGAGGTTGAGGGGGCACACGTGAATATATACTCGGGGTGACCGCCCAGATACGAAACGGCCGTTGAAATACTTGGAACAAATTAAAGATGACCATTGCTTTGAGATGGATTTGAACCTCATAAGTGATTTAGCTGGCAGTCTTCTAAGAATCTCAATCACGAGATCAAAAGGAATCTCTTGTAAAGGTTGTTGGCTCTTACAACAGATATCTTTTCGTCTTCTTCTTATCACTTTCCATCGTTTCTTCATTCGTCTCTTTCGTTGGATCTTCGTGATGGCTAGGTCAAAACAAGAAGCCATTTGTTTAGTTTTGGATACCCTCACAAACTTATAATGTATATATATGTTTTTTAAGTTAATCAAAATCCTAACTATATATTTATTCCTTTTTTTTTTCTTTTCCAAATTAAACTAACTATATATTGATTCCACCATAGGAAAATAGGAAATTTCCCTAGATTTTCTTTCTTTTTTTTTTTTTGAGAAAAAAAAGTATAGGGGAATTGGCAAATTTGAAACAAATTAAGTATAGGGGAGTTGGCAAATATGACTAAGATTTTGACATAAAATTTTACCCTTCCACCAAATAATTCTTTTTTTTTCTTGTATTTTACCTATCATCATCAACCTTTAATCCTGTTTATCACCTATATATTAATTCCTTATAAACCGTAGGAAAACAGTAAACTTCACTAGATTTTCATTTTTTTTTTTTTTTTGTATTTTAAACAAATTAAGTATATCTCTTTTTTCTTCCAACCATTATCTCTATAACTATATTTTTATTTTTCAAAATAAGTAAACAGCTTTCCATTCAATGATTCATACAAAAAATATTTTTTTTCTAAAACTGGTGCTCTTAGTTGATTGGGTTCAAGAATTAATTCGAACTAGAACCTAAACGATTTGAGCGACATCGCTTTATAGCCTTTATTCTTCTCTCCCGTACGTTGGAGCATGATGGATAGGTCAAAAGAGAAAGCCGCATATAGTTTATGTTTCTAAAAATAATTTGTGATGAAAAACTTTAGCTAGCGTCACGAATTTTATATGTATGTTTCGGTATCTAAAACAATATACAATCCGATTCCTTAATCACATGGAAACAAGAAAGATTCTTTTTCTCATGCCAATTCTTTCGATGATGTTAATACCTACATGTTTTAATTTAGTGAACCGGGTTTGACATCATTAGCACAATTTTATTTTAAATAAGCGTAATTTTTATAACAAAAGAAAATGGGGTTCGACATAATATAGTTTACGGGTTTATTAACTAAAATCTAATAAGGTATACTAATATAAGGTGGTCAAAAGGAAGAATATGAAGTTTTATGAAAAAACTAAATTTTTCAGGGGAGTTCACGACTGAGACTACCAGAGAGAAAATCAGTCTAAATATAGAAGGGATGTACTAAAAAATAAAAAATAAGAGTATGTGAATATTCTATGCGAATATAGGGAGTTTCAAAAATTATAATTCAGAAAAAAAAATATGAAAAAGAAGACAGACCCCGAATATGAACAGTTGCAGATGATACAATAATAGAAGAAGAAGACACGTTGAAGATCAATTGGTTTTGATAATGGGGGTGGAGATGTGAAATCAATCGAGGAGAGTTTAGATTATCTAACTTATGCGATTTAGGTTAAGGGATTCAGTTTTGTGATTTGAGAAATTAGTTGGTGAGTCGTAGTACGAGAAATTCAACAACTCGGGTGAAGTAGTTATGTATATGACCCAAACTGGTTTCAATCGGATATTAGTGGATCTCATATAATACATGAACCAAACCAATACCCGATGGATCTAGGATTTAATACTCGATGGGATAACTGGTTGAAACCGATTGTTGGGTCGAGTCGGATTGGTTCTCGAATTCAGGTAAAATGCTCAAGTCTAGTATCAGCTACTAGTGCTAAAATCGATTGGAAAGATGTAAATTTGTCAACACCAAATTAGATTTTAGTAGGTTCAATTTGAATACAGTGCAGTTTTTTTTCGAGTGTTTCTCGCTTAGGTCCCTCGGGTTGGTTTAGAAGGTTTCGAGTGTTTCAAAATTGGGAAGTGGCGCGATTTACGTATTTATTCTTTCCTTTTCACGTCTGGGAACTTTCTTTATTCTCTGTTTTTGATTGATCCTGCGACTATTTCTTACCGAAATCCAGTCTCTCTTTCCTTTTATACCAAGAAACCCTACTCCGCCGTCAAGGTTGTCGAGAATGTCTGACCAGCTGAATGGAGCGCTTCAGGCGATGTCTTTGGTGGAGGAGGATAGGCCAGTGGTTCTAACGGACGATGATCGCTACAAGTCAACGGATCGGAATGCCTTGAGTTTGATAGGACGGCTTTTGTGCCTGGATTATCAAGACATGAAAAGTCTTATCTGGGAGATGCCTCGTCGCTGGGGTCTAGTGAATCGTGTGAGTGGTATTGCCTTGTCTCACACGGATTTCCAGTTTCTTTTCAAGTCTGAGGAGGAATTAATTCAAGTCCTGACTGGGGGGCTTGGTTACATGATAATTGGAGTATAGTCTTGGAAAGATGGGTGGAAGAACCCCCGGATGACTACTTACAAATCCTTCCAATTTGGATTCGGATTTATGATATTCCCGTGAACTATCTCACTGCAGACACGATAAGGGAGATAGCTAAAGAAATTGGTCAGGTTACGGATGTTGATTTTGATCCGGAAAAGCCGAATTGGAGGGGCTATCAAAGAGCTCGTGTTCTCTTTGATATTATGGATCCGCTCAAGAAGACTAAAACCCTTCATTTACCAAAAGGCCGTACTGCACAAGTTAAGATTGAGTATGATGGGATTTTGAAGAGATTTTATAGCTGTCAACGTCTCACACATGATAAGTCCAGATGTCCAATTGAACAAGCAAAGGTGAGAGCTCGTAAAGAGGCGTCTCAGCGAGAGAAGTCTAGTTTGCCAATAACTCCTCAGCCTTTGATTCCCAAGGATCCGCTTATTGGTGTATTATCAGAAGAACAAATGGGTATTGATGAGTTTACTGGCCAAGCTTGGGTGTCGAAGGAGGTGTTGGATGAGATGCGGCAGTATCTTCTGGTACAAGATTTAACCGAGAGAAAAGCACGGGAATTTCGAGTGCATAAGCAAGTCTCTGAGATAATTGCTAATAAAATGGCCCTCAGACCTAACATTCGAACAGTGAAAGAGACTGCAGCTCTCCCATTACAGACGGTTACCTCTGACCCTGTCGAACCCGTGTTACACCTGTCAGATGCCCTCGTGGATGTACCTCTGTTGATAGGAGATCATCACTCGCAACAGAGTATTGGCACTAGTAGTGTGCAAGGTGGTGGAGAAGGGTCTGGTTCGTTTTCTGCTGAAGTGAATTCTGGTGCCTTCGTGGTGGGTCAAGAAGGGGTTAGATAACCTGGCACTCGAAAGAAAAGGGGTGCCTATAAGAAGCGAGGTGGTATCCAGAATGTTCGCGGTTCTCAACATGCTGGTGTTGCACAGAAACCGAGTCTAGACAAGGATATTGTCACCTCCAAAAGGAAAGCAGATGAGACTATGGAGGATGTCAATAAAAACTCTAAGGAAATCAAGCTAGCGGTCTCGGCCATTCCGCCTAAAATGGCTGCTCACTCTTCGGGTTTGATGGTTGTCCAGAAACCATCCAACCCCTCCATATGACGACGCTCAGTTGGAACTGTCGAGGATTGAGAAACCGCTCGACACTTCGACGCCTTGAGGAAATGTGTGGTCGACATTTCCCGGACGTCGTGTTTCTCCTAGAGACTAAAAACTCTAGTGACTATGTGTGTGGAGTTCAAAGATCTTTAGGTTTCACTAATTCCCATTTGGTTGAGCCGGAGGGTCTTAGCGGGGGCTTAGCCCTGTTCTGGAAGGATTCTATTGAAGTGGACATTTTAACTTCAAACGGTCGTTGGATTGATGTAGCAGTTAAACTCGGGTCCTTGAGTTACTTTGTAACTTTCGTCTACGGGGACCCGGTGCGAAATCGGAGAAGAATGGTTTGGGAAACTTTATCTCAGATGGGGGTTACGAGAGATGAACCTTGGTTGCTGGTTGGGGATTTTAATGAGATTTTGAGTAATTCAGAAAAGCTTGGAGGTCCCCTCAGGGAAGAAGCTACTTTCTTCCCTTTCAGGAATTTTGTTCGAGATTGTCGAATACAAGAGCTACCGTCTTCAGGCAACAAGTTCTCTTGGGCTGACTATAGAGGGGATGTTTGGACTCAATGTCAGTTAGACAGAGCTTTTGGGAATGCGGCTTGGTTTCAACTCTTCCCTAGAGTGCACTCTGAGTTTTTAGGTCGTGGTGAATCTGATCACAGACCATTGGTCACAAGACTGGAGAAGTCGGTTAACGTGTTTCGTGGCAAATTCTGTTTTGACCGTCGTTGGATCACAAAGCAAGGAATCAAGGATGTCATTAAGATTAGTTGGGGGCCTCCTGAAATGAGTGCTCGGCCTGTTATGGACAGGATTGCAGACTGTAGACGAGCCCTCGCCAAGTGGAAAGTCAGTGGTGAATTGAATTCTAAGAAGCAGATACAACAAATTCAGCATTTGTTGGACCTAGAAACTTCTAAATTTCAGCCTGACAGAGGCAGAGTACAACAATTGAAAGTGGATTTGGAAGTCGCTTTAAGAGAGGAGGAGAATTACTGGAAACTACGTAGCAAGGAGTCATGGCTGCGTGATGGAGACAAAAACACCAAATTCTTTCATGGTAAAGTCCAAACCCGTAGACTCAAAAACAAAATTCCCATTCTCCAAGATGCTGACGGAAGGGAGTATTTATCAGAAGAGAAAAAAGGAGAGATTGCTGTCAAATATTTTCAGGATATGTTCTCTTCTTCTAATCCTGCTTCAGCGTCATCGCTACTGGAGGGTATGACAGCAAGAGTGGATCAACGAATGAACAGCGGCTTAACCAAGCCGGTTACAGATTTTGAAATTCGACAGGCAGTTAAAGGGATCAAAGCAGACGGTGCTCCAGGTTCAGATGGTATGTCAGCTTCTTTCTTCCACGAGTTTTGGGGCATTATTGGTCGCAAAGTGATAACAGAGATCAAAAGCTTCTTTGCTTCAGGCACTTTTCCATCCGAATGGAATTTCACACAAATTTGTCTTCTGCCAAAGAAATCGAATCCGACAGAAATGAAAGATCTGCGGCCAATCAGTCTCTGTTCAGTGATGTACAAGATAGTGTCCAAGATTCTTTGTAACCGGCTAAAGAAGATTCTTCCTAGGTTGGTTTCTCAAGCACAGGGTGCTTTCGTGTCCGGGAGATTGATATCTGATAATATTCTCATTGCACATGAAATGATTCATGCCTTGAAGACGAATCCTTTGTGTAAGCAGGACTACATCGCTTTGAAAACTGATATGTCGAAAGCGTATGATCGGGTAGAGTGGAAGTTCTTGGAGGAACTAATGTGTAAGCTGGGTTTTGACAAAAAATGGACTGATTGGGTTATGTTCTGTGTCCGATCTGTTACTTACACAGTATTGTTGAATGGTCAATCTCATGGCCACATCACGCCGGAGCGGGGGTTACGTCAAGGTGATCCCTTGTCGCCTTTTCTTTTCATCCTGTGTGCGGAGGGTTTAGTTCATGTAATGCACAAAGCTGAAACAGAAGGTACCATCACGGGCATGAAGATTGCTACGCAATGTCCAACTATTCAGCACTTACTTTTCGCTGATGATAGTTTCTTCCTATGCCGTGCTACTCTTGCTGAATGTTCGGAATTTTTGCGTTGTCTTGATTTGTATGGGTCTGTCTCTGGCCAGAGAATTAATTTTCAAAAGTCAGCAATCACTTTTGGTGAAGACAATGACCCGTTTATGAGGAGGCTACTTGCAGAAATTCTTGGGATCGAAAATGAAGGTGGAAATGGATCTTATCTTGGATTGCCAGAAAGTTTCAGTGGTTCGAAGCGGCAGCTATTGGCTTTCATAACGGATAGATTGAGGAAGCGCTTAAATGGTTGGTATGCTAAAACCCTTTCCATAGGGGGAAAAGAAATCTTGATCAAATCTATTGCTCTTGCGCTCCCGGTGTATGCT
This sequence comes from Odontarrhena argentea, assembly GCA_900406245.1. Lineage (NCBI taxonomy): Eukaryota > Viridiplantae > Streptophyta > Magnoliopsida > Brassicales > Brassicaceae > Odontarrhena > Odontarrhena argentea. Next base: position 1,094 of record OVAF01001355.1, on the reverse strand, counting down.
ATGCAGTGTTTCAAGCTCACTAAACAGCAATGTCAGAACATTACCAACGCAATGACCAATTTCTGGTGGAACTCTTGTCAAGATAGGAAGAAAATCCCATGGTTGTCCTGGAAGAAAATGTGTAAGACCAAAGCGGAGGGGGGTTTAGGTTTCAGGGATCTTGGAGATTTTAACCAAGCTCTTCTTGCCAAACAAGCTTGGAAAGTGTTGAATGAGCCTGATTCTCTCTTAGCAAGATTATACAAAGGTCGTTATTTCGCGAGGACATAATTCTTGCAATGTGGTAAAGGATATAGACCATCGTATGCGTGGAGAAGTATATTACACGGTCGAGAACTTCTAGTTAAGGGACTAATAAAGTCCATTGGAGATGGCAAATCCACAAGAGTCTGGCTAGATAAATGGATCCCTGATACTCACCCGCGATGCCCTTTCAACAAACAGGAAGTCATGGATTCCAGGCTTAATGTTAGTGACCTCCTTACGCACGACTTTCGCTGGGACACAGAGAAATTGGAGGCTTTGTTTTTTCCTGAAGATATCAAACGTATCTCACAAATGCTTCCGTGTTGTATGTCGGATAAGTTTATATGGGCTCACTCCAAGAATGGGTCATATTCTGTTAAGAGCGGTCACTGGTTGGTATCTCACCCTCCTCTGCCTGCTACAATCCCGAACACGGAGTCCCCTGTTTCTATCTCCTTAAAACAGAGAGTATGGGGTCTCAGAACAGAACCCAAAATTCGAATGTTTCTGTGGAGGTGTCTTTCAGGTGCTCTTGCGGTTGGTGCGCAGCTAGCTGTCCGGGGTATGCAGGTGGATACACATTGTAAACTATGCCTTGCCAGTCCGGAAACCATATCGCATATCCTATTTGAGTGTGAGATTGCTCATCAGTTCTGGAATCAATTACTCATTCCTTTGCCTACATCAGGTTTCTCTCACTCTCTCGAAGCTAATATGGAGATTGCACTACATTTAACTGAGACACAAGGTGAATTCAGGGAGCAAGCACAATTGATTCCGTGGTTATTGTGTGTTGGTGTATAAAATCCCCCACCGATGAAAGTCAATGGTCAACGGTCAACTGACAA
>OVAF01001354.1:0-23058 GCA_900406245.1 Odontarrhena argentea | reverse complement strand
CGTGGGAAAATTTTAACCATTAGATCTATGTTTTTTTGTTATTTTTTTAATTTCCAGATTTTATTTTTATCGAGCTAAATACCTCTTTACTATTTTTGGAAACTTTTTGTATAACAAAAAAAAATGAAAATTAGATAAGAAACAAAAACATATGTATGTGGAAAATCTTTACCATTATATCTATGGTTTTTTGTTAGTTTTAGAACTTCCAATTTTAATTTTAATCCAGCAAAATAATTCCTTAATATTTTTGGAAACTTTTTGTATAACCAAAAAAAATGGAAAATTAGATAGGAAACAAAAACATATTTATGTGGGAAAATCCTAACCATTAGATCTATGTTTTTTGGTTTTTTTTGTATTTCAAAATTTTATTTTTATCGAGCAAAATACAACCTTAGTATTTTCGGAAACTTTTTTTTTGTATTAAAAAAATTGGAAACTCAGATATGGGACAAAACATCTTTATGTGGGAAAATATTAACTAATAGATCCCTGTTTTTTTTCTATTATTTTTTGACTTTCCAACTTTATTTTCATCGAGAAAAATACAATTTTACTATTTTCGGAAACTTTTTTGTATAACTAAAAAAATTGAAAAATTAGATAAGACACAAAACTATCTTTATGTGGGAAAATCATTACCATTAGATCTTTGTTTTTTTTTTAGTTTTTTATTTTCCAATTTTCATTTCCATTGAGAAAAATACAAAAACATCTCTATGTGGGAAAACTTTGATTATTAGATATATGGTTTTTCGTTAATTCTATTTTAATCTAGCAAAATACAACCTTAGTATTTTAGGAAATTTTTTTTATAACCAAAAAAATTAAGAAAGTAGAAAAGAAACGAAAACATATGTATGTGGAAAATCTTGACCATTAGATCTATGTTTTTTGTTAGTTTTTGAACATCTAATTTTAATTTTAATCGATCAAAATACCTCCTTACTATTGTTGGAAACTTTTTGTATAACCAAAAAAATTGGAAAATTGGATTGGAAACAAAAACATATTTATGTGGGAAAATTTTAACAATTAGATCTATGTTTTTTGGTTATTTTTTGAATTTCCAGCTTTTATTTTTATCGAGCTAAATACCTCCTTACTATTTTTGGAAACTTTTTGTATAACCAAAAAAATTGAAAAATTAGATAGGAAACAAAAACATATTTATGTGGGAAACTTTTAACCATTAGATCTATGTTTTTTGGTTATTTTTTCAATTTCAAGCTTTTATTTTTATCGAGCTAAATACCCCTTACTATATTTGGAAACTTTTTATATAACTAAAAAAATATGAAAATTAGATAGGAAACAAAAATATATGTATGTGGAAATTCTTGACCATTATATCTATGGTTTTTTGTTAGTTTCTGAATTTCTAATTTTAATTTTAATCGATCAAAATACCTCCTTACTATTTTCGGAAACTTTTTTGTATAATTAAAAAAAATTGAGAAATTAGACAAGAAGCAAAACATATGTATGTGGAAAATCTTGACCATTTTTTTTTTTTTTAATCATCTGAATTGCATTATCGGAAAGTGAAAGAAACAGAGTATCGAAACAGAGAAACAAACTCAAAACCAGAAACAAAGATAGAAAACCAACACCACAATTCTAACAATAAGAATGTCTAGGTGTTGGGTACAGCCTCACGAAGAATCTTCTCATGGAGCCAAGAAGGACCACCCATAGCCAAATACGATTGAAATCGACCATCACGGGACACACTCCGAGCAATGTCACTCGCGATCGTGTTTGCACGAGGGTTAACCGCTTCGAAAACCACACTGTCAAAACTTTCAGAGAGGCGATGAATGCAGGACAGAAGGAATCGATATTTGGGCCAAAGTTCAGGACGAGCAATAGCCTCCATCCCGGCCTTGCAATCTGATTCAATGATAACATCTTTATAGTGTAAATCACGCAAACATTGCAGAGACCATCCTATACATCTGAGTTCAGTCGTAATTCGGTTGTAAGCCCCAGTGAAAGCATCCCTTGAGTGCATTAACGCAGCTCCAGACTCATCTCGTAGCACCCAGGCGCCACCAAAATGCCAATTCTCAGATCTCCAATGAGCATTCACATTGCACTTGTTCACCCCCGTAGGAGGAGATGTCCATTTATCACCCAAAGAAACTACAGAAGAGCAACTGACTGGTCCCCGGGAATCTCCAACTAGGTTGACAGAAAACCAAACCGAGACGTTGTCTTTCATCTCTTGAAACACCGCAGATATCTCCCTGTGATTATTAGAAAAGATAATCTGATTCCTGTGTTTCCAAATGGACCAAAGTAGCCAAGGGATTAAACGAGCCTGATCGACGTAATCTCATGGGGATTCAACAAAATGTAGTACATACTCCATATTGGCTTCCAAAGATGCAGAGAATCCGGCTGCAGGCAAGGGAATTTGCAACTGATTCCAGAATTGTTGCGCGGACTCGCATTCGAAGAGAGCATGCGAGATAGTTTCCGGATGCGTGGAACACAGTTTACAATGAGTATCAGCATATAAACCTCTGGAAGCTAATTGAGCACCAACAGCTAAAGCTCCTGATAGACATCTCCACAAAAACATACGGATAATTGACCATTAGATCTTTGGTTTTTTGTTAGCTTTTGAATTTCTAATTTTAATTTTAATCGATCAAAATACCTCCTTACTATTTTTGGAAACTTTTTGTATAACCAAAAAAATTGGAAAAAAAATTTGATAGGAAACAAAAACATATTTATGTGGGAAAATCTTGACCATTAAATTTATGTTTTTTGGTTATTTTTTTGAATTTCCAAATTTTACCTTTATCGGGCAAAATACAACCTTACTATTTTCGGGAACTTTTTTTATATTAAAAAATTGGAAACTCAGATATGGGACAAAACATCTTTATGTGGGAAAATCTTAACTAATAGATCCCTGTTTTTTTTTTATTAATTTGCAACTTTATTTTCATCGAGAATAATACAACCTTACTATTTTCGGAAAATTTTTTGTATTACCAAAAAAATTAGAAATTTGATAAGACACTAAAACATATTTATGTGGGAAAATCTTAACTATTAGATCTCTGTTATATTTATTATTTTTTGAATTTTCAACTATATTTTCATCAAGAAAAATACAACTTTACTATTTTTGGAAACTTTTTTGTATAACCAAAAATATTGGAAAATTAGATAAGAAACAAAAACTTCTTTATGTAGGAAAATCTTGACCATTAGATCTTTGTTTATTGTTAGTTTTTTATTTTCCGATTTTCATTTCCATTGAGCAAAATACAACTTTATTATATGGGAAAATTGAAAAAATTGATAAATAACAAAAACATCTCTATGTGGGAAAACCTTGACTATTGAAATATATGGTTTTTTGTTAATTTTTGAATTTCAATTTTTTTTTTTTTTTTTTTGGTTATTGAGAAAAAAACCCTTACTATTTTAGGAATTTTTTTTGTATAACCAAAAATATTGATAAATTATATAAGAAACGAAAACATATGTATGTGGAAAATCTTGACCATTAGATATATGGTTATTTGTTAGTTTTTGAACTTCCAATTTTTATTTTAATCGAGCAAAATACAACCTTACTATTTTAGGAAATTTTTTTGTATAATTAAAAAAAATTGAGAAATTAGATAAGAAGCGAAAACATATGTATGTGGAAAATCTTGACCATTAGATCTATGGTTTTTTGTTAGTTTTAGAACTTCCAATTTTAATTTTAATCGAGCAAAATACCTCCTTACTATTTTAGGAAACTTTTTGTATAACCAAAAAAATTGGAAAATTAGATAGGAAACAAAAGCATATTTATGTGGGAAAATCTTACCCATTAGATCTATGTTTTTTGGTTATTTTTTGTATTTCCAAAATTTATTTTTATCGAGCAAAATACAACCTTACTATTTTCATAAACTTTTTTTTATATTACAAACAATTGGAAACTCAAATATGGGACAAAAATCTTTACGTGGGAAAATCTTAACTAATAGATCCCTGTTTTTTCTATTATTTTTTTAATTTCCAACTTTATTTTCATAAAAAAATACAATCTTACTATTTTCAGAAACTTTTTTGTATAACCAAAAAAATTAGAAAATTAGATAAGAAACAAAAAAATATTTATGTGGAAAAATATTAACCATTAGATCCGTGTTATTTTTATTATTTTTTTAATTTCCAACTTTATTTTCATCTAGAGAAATACAACTTTACTATTTTGGGAAAATTTTTTGTATAACTAAAAAAATTGTAAAATTAGATAAGAACCAAAAACATCTTTATGTGGGAAAATTTTAACCATTAGATCTATGTTTTTGTTAGTTTTTTTATTTTCCAATTTTCATTTCCATTGAGTAAAATACAACTTTACTATTTTCGGAAAATTTTTTGTAGAACCAAAAAAACTGAAAAATAACAAAAACATCTCTATGTGGGAAAACCTTGACCTTTAGATATATAGTTTTTCGTTAGTTTTTGAATTTCTTACTTTTTTGTCATCGAGCAAAAAACGTCCATACTATTTTTGGAAATTTTTTTGTATAGCCAAAAAAATTTTAAAATTTTATAAGTAACAAAAACTTCTCTATGTGACAAAAATATTTACCATTATATCTATGATTGTTTTGTTAATTTTTGAATTTCCAATTTTTTTTGTTAATCGGGCAAAAAAACCCTTACTATTTTGGAAACTTTTTTATATTACTTAAAAAAATTTAAAAATTATTAGTAAAAAAAAATCAATATGTGGCAAAATCTTGACCGTTACATCAACTGTTTTTCCATTTTTTTTTTGTTCGAAAAAAATTCACCTTACTATTTTGGGAAATTTTTTTGTATAACCTAAAAAATTGTAAAATTTGATAAGTAACAAAAAAAAATCTCTAAGTGGAAAACTTTTTATTAGATCTATGATTTATAATTAGATTTACGGGTTTTTTTGTTAGTTTTTGAATTTCCAATTTTTTTTGGTAATCAAGCAAACAATAACCTTATTGTTTTGAGAACTTTTTTGTATAACCTAGAAAATATGAAAATTTGATAAGTAACACAAAGATCTCTATGTGGCAAAATCTTGACCAATAGATCTACGGTTTTTTGTTAGTTTTGGAATTTCCATTTTTTTTTGTCATCGAACAAAATACTAAACTTTTATGTGTATAGACGCGCAAATTTGAGATTTCATTACAACTTATCTGTAATGGTTTCCAAAATATTTGTGAATTAATTGATATCTTCTGGTATTTGTTAAAAATACTAACTTATGTGTGTAACTCACAAAAGGTTTGTATTTTCCCAAAAATACCAAATGATTTCAATGCATAAATATTAGAGACACATTTAGAGATCATAAAAAAAATGTTAAAAAAAACTTAAATTTGTTGGTTAATACACATCAAAATTGAGTATTTTTAGAAAATTACAAAACGATATCAGTGCCTAAATATTTTAGACACCGTTAGAAATCATAAAAGATAATATCTTATATCTTGGTTTTTACCGATTTTCAACCGTGTGTTTCATTCAATCTTTCATGTGTAGTTAGAGTCTTAATGAGTCTTTACATGTATTTACACGTAAAATGTGTTGAAGACACGGGCTTTATAAGAACCATCAATTTAATTGCGCATTTCCCACATATTTGAATTGGAAAGGGCTAGTTTTCAGTCTTGGGTTGCGGAATTAACCACGTCCCATTCTAGGAAAAAAACTCAAATTTTATTTATAAAACATTTTTCGCCTTTTACATTTATAAAACAATTAAGTTGACATCATTAGTCACTCAAATAAAATACTACAAAATGATGTTTTTTATGTCACCATATAAGTATACCTTGATTGCTTTTTTGATCTTCTTTTCAGGCTTGAAAAATCTAGATGATTGATAGTATATTTAAAAAAGAATTAAATGGTAATAATTTGATGAAGCAAGCTGAATTGTAATCAAACAATCGTGTCTGTTGACGCCAGCAGCATCAGTCAAGTAAAGTAAAGTAAAGAGATTACACTCTTACGTAATCCAAACAGATGTCATTTCTACTTAGTCAAATCGACGTACTGGATATCATTTTCCACCATTATTTTCTATATTGGGCCAAAGTCTTTATCGAAGTTCTATTTAGTTCAGTTCTATAATTTGGATATGTGATGTCACGATTGATATAGGAATCATTTGTTTTGGTAGGTCAGTTCAAATATATTTCGTTTTAATTTGAATAATATAGAATTAGAGATGATAACCTAGTAGAAAACAATTTTTTCCAAGTTTGATATGGTTTGGTTGATTTTCCATTTTTATTCGAACTAACAAAATATACGTGAAAGATTTACATTAACTAATTTAACCGAAAATTTACAAAAACAAAAACTGTAAATTTTAAATAATATACATAAAGTATTTATTATTTTTTGGGCCGAAACGTATTTAGATTAGTTTATGCTTTTGGATATCCCATTAAGATTTTAATTCGATTTGTGTAATATTCGAAACCGGATATAATTTACAAATGATCAATTTGTGTACTTACTCTGTGAAACCAAACTGAGACTTTTTTATATATATATTAATAGTCTCATTCTAATCTATGGTGCGAAATTGCAATTTTTTTTTTTAAATGTCTGATTTCATTGATTGAGTGTCATACAACAAATCATACAACCACAATAGGGGAAATAAATTACATTCACTTCATAAAATTGTTAAATAGGCCACCAAATTTTTTTTTTTTTTTAACTATAAATAAGTGTGTTTGCAACTAAAAATATGGTGCCTAACCGGTTATGAGTATGAACACGAAATAAGCATCCAAGTTTTGAAGAAAAGTAAAATCATCTCGAAAACCTTGAGATTTAAAATTTCTTTAAATCAAAATTAAAAAGTTTGTTTTCTTTCTACTGAATAACAAAAGGTACAAAATAACTTCCTTTTTCTCACTGTGAAGGACAGCTGCATAAATGTGAAAGATTTTACTGTCTCATCAAATATTGACAGCAGTATCTTTTATTTATCTCACTACACCAAAAAAGACCTTCTAAAAAATTTAACTAATATATTTATGTCTCTATAAAATGGTGTCAAACACACATATCCATCATCACAAATTTGCTAATTTTACGTTTATCTCTTTCATTGTTCATAAAAAAAATGGAAAACTTCGGAGACAAAACATCATTTTCTAACCTAACCATGACGGAGAAACCGTTTAACGTACCAACCTCGTTCGATATCTCTTCTCTTTTCTCTTCAAACCCTAAACTCGATACCCTAAACCCTAAACCTCGGTTCATAGATGATTCTATAGCCGCGGTGGTAGGCGAAAAGGTACTACTGGGTGATAACAAGAACAACAACAACATCTCCGGTAACTTTACGGCGACGGAGACAGAAGTAAACGGCGTGAAGAGATGGAAGAAGAAACCACAAAAGAACGGAGGATACAGAGGAGTTAGGAAACGTCCATGGGGGAGATGGTCAGCGGAGATAAGAGACAGGATTGGTCGGTGTAGACATTGGTTAGGAACATTTGACACGGCGGAGGAGGCGGCGCGTGCTTATGACGCGGCGGCTATGAGGCTTAGAGGGACAAAAGCCAAGACTAACTTCGCGGTGGCTCAGGCTTTTCCGGAGGAGGCTGAGTCATCTACGACAGAGAGGAAGAAGAAGAAGAGAGTAATGAATGTGAAGAAGTGTGTTAAAGTCACATCAGTTGCACAACTGTTTAGTGGTGATTATAATAATAGTTTAAGTTCTTGTAGTAATAATAATCATGGAAATGTGATTACTACTAGTTCTTTAGAGCTTGATTTGAAGTTGGGTTTAGGATTGTTTAGAAAGTATTAATCAGTCTTAGTTTATTAGTTTTTGTATTATATTGTGTGTATGAATAATTATGAAGTACTTAATTTTAATTGTGTTTTTGGTTGTTGTTGGTGAGAGAGAATAGAATTAATCTTGGTCTGGTGGACATACATAGTAACATGTACTTGTGTTTGTATATTATCCGATATGTTTTAGTTTTGAAAGATGACAATACATTGGTGTACAATTTAATGAACTATGACTTAAGTGCTAGTGCTATATAATAAAATGTGAAATGTTGGGTCATATAGAGGTAGTTATTAACATAGGATATAGAAGCTGGTTTTGCATAAATCATGGGATCAGTAACTTTTTGATGAATAGTGAAATATTATAGACTTTGCTTCTGTAGAACAACTTAGTTTTAGGAACTGGTTATTAGCTTAGCTGAAACTAAAAGCTATAAAAGCTGAGCAAGCAATCTCTATATATACTGGTACCACATATATGCATTTTTGCAATAAAAATAAAATAATGAGAAACAATACAATAATAACAAAAATAAATAAATAAAATTTGCACTCTATACTGTGTCCAGTGAACATTTTATGCTAATCTTAACAATGCATGTTCTTAGAAGAGGGAGAGAAAACAATCAATTAGGCATCACAATTTATCAAAATTAAAATGTTAGATATTTTTGAAAAGTTACAACATTCTAAAATTTTGAAACAAGAATATGATTTTAATATATTTTTATTCTTTTTCTGTTGATATTCATCAACTTTTATCAGCGCGGAGTTTATTATATACTCATGACTATCAAAAATATTAATAGTCGGTGAATTCATTCATTCGACGTTATACCAAACATAATAATATTAATATCTCCATGAAGAAGCTTTTCTCAAACGTAACAATCAAATTGTCTGGAATTGGTCAATCTAAAGCGTCTCTCTCGTCCGCCGCCCTGAAAAGAAGAAAAAGGAGATCCAAAAGAAGAGGAGCTTGTGACTCCGGCCGGCTGTGGGAGGCTTCCTTAGCTCCACTGTCGGTTGGATCTGGTTTCGTTTTGCTGTTCTATATAGTTTCGTCTTTGGTTTTGTCTCCTTAGAGGACTTTGAAGGAAAGGTGAAGAGGACAGATCCGGCTCGATTTCAGAACCTTAAGGAAAGAGGAGCGTTGGTTCTTAGTTTCTGGATCCTAGCAAACGTTTTCCTTTGTCTTGAGATTCCTTTCAAGCGACGGGTCAATTTCTTCTCACCTCTTCCTTTTGGCCTTGCTTTTGCTTATCATGTGTTCTCCTTAGTTTTAGGAGTCACGGTTTAAGCTTAGGTTGGCACTATGGTTCTCTTCGGACTTGGTAGTTGTGTGTTGTGGTATTCTAGGGTGTGCATCTCCTATCCATTTCCACTTTTTGGTTTGGTTGAGGTCTTTGTGCAGGGAGTTCCAGTTGTGTTCTTCGCTCGTTGGTGTGGTCGTTTGTATTCTCTCTCCGTTTCGATCAGCTGTCATTAGCTCTTGTGTTTGGCAGTTGCGGGGTTGAGAGCTTCGCTCCTTGTCTCTACGGTCGAGACCTGTTCGAGGTCTTCTCTTTTCAAAGTCTTCTAGAGTGGCGTTCTCCAGCCGTTTCCATATCGGCTTTGCCCTTTCGGTTGTTTGATGGACTGGCTCCATTGTTCTCAACCCGGACTAGTAGTCTTGGTCTTTGTTGAAGAGGTAGTCTTTGCTTTGCTATAGGAGGAAGTGTTGGTATCCTTAGAGCATTCTTTCGGTTTGGGAGCTTGGTTGGTTCCTTTGTGCTTTGAGCTCTCTTGGTTTGTAGTGTTGTGTGGAATTGGTTTGGATTTGTATTGCCCTTTATGCCTTTACTTTTAAGTTTTTATCCTTTTAGCTTCCCTTGTTTGGGTTTAGTTTCCGAGGTATAAAGTCCGCCGGCTTTGTATTTCACCTGGGTACTTTGTTGATTAATAAAAATGGTTCAGAAGGAAAAAAAAAAAACAATCAAATTGTCTTTTTGGGATCCTTTTCATTTTTCTAATTTGATACTACTTTTTTGTTGGGGCCCCTTTATATCAGTTTTCAAATAATTTACAAGTGATGAGTTTTGAGTTATGTATAAAGCCAAGTTGCTCATGACCATGAGAGGGTGAAAGTAAAAGTTTATCAAAATTTCCAAAAGTTATCCAATTTACAAATAGTATAATATGTATTGACAATTGATTATTCATATATCACAATATTAAAAACCATCCAATCTAATTAAATGTTTTTCTAGAAACTATAGGCTCTTTAGTTTACATAATACACGTAAAATATATAACTTAATTACTACTCATATTATATTGAATCACGTAAAAATTGAATCAACGTTGGATTTTTTTAATTAGTATATCCAAATGTCAACCAAATTAAAGTACATGCATGCACTTCTTAGCCAACAATGCCAAAGAACACATCGTTATCAATTCTCCACCCCCTCATTATCAAAACAAGATCATAAAATGTCCTTTTCACTACTGGGATTGAGAATGACCGTTTAATAAAATTTACAAAACAAGATCACAATCTCGACCCATCATTATCAAAACAAGATCATTTTGAATAAATTTAACATTATTCAATTCATAATAAAAAAACAAAACAAGATCATCATGCCCTTCTTTGTGGTTTGTTTTATTAATTTGCTTTTGTATTATTCCCTTAGAAAAATGTGTTCACATTATTAGGAATGTTTTAGCTCAAGTGGTGTGTATATATAACAATATACAGTATATTTCCACTCATTCATCAACTAATTAACCATTTACAGCTTATTAAAAGATGTAATATTGTCAAGTATGTATATTCCAAGAAATCTACACATCCCTAAGATTTCTCCAAAACTCCAAACAAAATCGTCTTACAAACAATTTTGTCACTTACTTCCTTCAATGAAACCACAAAATTAGACCCTTAAGAAGATAATCTAAAAAATAATACTACATATGGCGCATTTTATGTATTTACATATGAAACCTTTATTATATTATTCAAAAGATGTACACTAAATGTTTCACATACTCTAAAGTTACACAAGTAAAAAACAAAAACAGGCAAACAAAATATATAGCTATACAAGATACTTAATTTGTCATGAAAAAAAGAAGTAGTTATCGAGAAACCATTTACATAACGTGGACTCCCAAAGCTTGATGAAATTCTTGTTCAACCCTGAGAAGATCGTTAAGGAAACGATCAGAAATAATATTTGCGGACTGGTCATCATTCATCAAAAACTCACTAGTATTCGAAACTAGGGTCATGATATGGTCTGTTGCTTCGGCTTGGATTGTATTTTGTTGATCAATTGAAAGCGATTGCGGGAGAACCAAATCAGAGGTAATATCTGACTCTAGGGTCATGTTATGGTCTGTAATTACTTGGACCCGGATTGTTTTTTGTTGATCATTTGATAGGGGTTGTTGGATAACCAAATCAGAGACGGGTTGATCATGTCTACCGAAACACAACATATTAGCACGGTCCATAGTATCATGGTAAACATGATCTGAAAAGACAGGGTTGTTGCACGTGTGTTGTCCGTCATAAAAGATTTTGTATAGCAAAGGATCTTCTTGGATTTTCTGCACCCGCCTTGTAACTTCGCAATTTCTTGTTTTCTCAAAATAACAACGAAAGTAGTCTCTGCGCAATTAATTAAGCATCACAGCATGAAACAAAGTTAAATAAATCAAACAGATCATTCACTCACCTTTTATGAGGAGTACCTTTAATGATTTTTGAACCATACTTCCTCCAGATGAATCCGTCATCGATGCATGGAGATAAAAACTCTCTGTAACGCTCTTTTCCACAGATATTTCTGCAGTATTATATATATATATGTTCAAACGAGGATCAGTTCATGAATAATTTTCTATATAATATGTATTGACATGAAATAATAAAATACTTGGTTACATATATATATATTTCCCCGCCCGCATACTTCTTTAGTGGTGATCTCTTGTGTACAGGGCGAATTTTCTTGGCCATGGGCCGAGACGAAGACGCTTGATCTGGTGGTGGAGGACCAATGGAATACACGAAAGACAGGGCCACTGAGATAGAATCGCGAACGGTGTTGACAAGAGATTTCGGTGGAAGATGACCATCATTGATCATCTTCTCCACATCGTCGTTGCATTCTTGGCCGCGAATAAGCGCAGTAGCCACGGTCTTGTGATCAACAACATCAGATAACATCTTCTTGTTCTAGGATTGTGTTTTTATCCAAATGTTGTCTTGCAGTTTTCAATGGTGGCCTTTCATAGATATTTATAAAGTTTTAGCTCCAGATTAAGAGTGGCATTGGCACGTACGTATTTACCTAACACATTTTTTTTATTTCATTCTTTTGACTTCACACGTGTAAATGATCATTGGCCAAAAAAAAAAAAAAACGTGACTTGTAATTTATCAATCTACATATAACTCGAGTTTATTTGAGTAAATATCATTCCCCTCCGTTTTAATGTATGAGATAAATTGCGACGTTTATTCCAAAGCTCATATTTAAATTTTTGTTTCTTAGTTTTAAATTTTGACTAATTTATATTTATGTTTATAATTTTTTTTTGTGAAAAAGATATATAATGAATATATCGTCTATCTATTTTCAAAAATGAGATACGATCGATGTGCGTCTATTTTTTTGAAGTGGAACCTATATATACATGTTAATAATTATAATTAGCTTTGATTTAAATGGATACTCAAATTTCATATATTTATTTTGCATCATTCACTTAAAATGATCTGCACTCTTTTTTTCTCTGGATCAAAATGGATAACGGATGGAATCTAATACAGTATATAACTATACATCATGAATATTTTACAGTCATCCAACAATAAGGACCGCCTATTTTTCTATTGATATCATTTGTCTATCAAACAGAAACAAAACCATTTCTATAAAATTGTATTTCTTACTATAGTGATACGCGTGGACCAATCAGGACTTAAGTCTCCGCCGTCTAGTTTGAAGGGAAATATATATTAAAAAAAATAGGGTATTGTCTTTACAATTTTAACAGTTATTAGAATTTTAGTTTTCAGTAATATGAAATATTTAATCTAAATTAATGGTTTACCCGAGTTCTCTCTCTAATTGTCTCTGACTTCTCTCTAAGCTTCTCATCGAACTCTCCAGAAACCTTTTCCGATAACTTTCCGGCGTCGGCTTGCCGGCGTCGGATTTTTTGTTTTTTGCTGTATATAATCCGTTTTAAACGGTTCATCTTCCGGTTTATCCGGTTTCTGCTTCCGGACCTCGGAACTTTTAACTTTTCTAGTTTTTTCTTTTCTCTGATCAACGGCTCTTCTATTGCTCTGTTTATCTTCTCTGATTTGCCATAAATTCCATTTTGCCGAAGAGTAATATCTTCGTTGGTATTAGGGTTGTAGTCCTGAATCAATAGATTGGGTTCGGCCATACCCATTGAAGATCTGAATCACTAACTTGGATTCAGACACCGATGAAGCTTCTCCGGTTTGGTTTTTGTGGTGATTCGCAGAAGCCGTTTTGTCTTCTTATTCAGAGATCTAAAGCCGTTTGATCTTTGACCAAATACTTTCTAGGTCTGAAGTTTCCGGTTGATTTCTGCGCTTCATTTTGGAAGATCAGAGACTCCTCCTGGTCGGACTTCCTTAAATCAACCGATTCGAGCTTCCCGGTGATGGTTGCCATCGAGTTGCTTTCTCTGTTGACGGTGAAGCTTCCCGAAGATGTTTCAGTTGGGTTGGGTCAATTCCTTTCTCTTGGGCTTTGACTATTGGGCTTTATGTTTAAATCTTTGGGCTTCAGGCCTTAATGTTGTATTTGGTTTTATTATCAATGAAAAGTGGGTTGACAAAAAAAAAAATCTAAATTAAGAATCGTAAATCTATCTGTTATAAACCAACAAAATGCCATGAAGTCTGAATCCTTCGTTAAAACATTAGGCCGCCTGATCTTACAATAGGTATAATTTAATTAATACTGACATTATTTCTAAAGTGTGACGATTTGTAATATAATATTTAACTGGAGTAACAGTTATGGGTGACCAAAAGAACAAAAGAAACAAAAATTGAACTACTTATATATGTTATTTTTTATTTATATCAATTAGTTATTATTATTATTATACAACTAATCAATGGACAATCAAATTTCTGGAGCCAAAAACTGGTCAATCTATAAACAAGTTTGTCAAAGCAGAACATAGATCGATTATACTGAACAACACAACTAGATGAAATCGAATCCAACAAAAACCAGTAAATAGATTAGACACATGGTTTCGGCCGTTTAGCCAACCTCTTGCATAACATCTAAACTCAAGAAACTCCGATAATAATATATATTATTGATGATATGGAACGTTATAATACTATGTTTTGTGGGATTATATTTACTTTGTTTTTTCTGACCGCATCTTAAAAAGATGTCCCTTTAAGATGTTGTTGGTTACGTTGCTTCTAAAGAGTGACGATTCAATTTGAGGAAAACAATAGTATAATCAGTCACAGGATAGAGTTTGAAATATTAAATTGTTGAACCTTTTAGTTAGTGGACGAAAACACATAACATGCAACACTAAGTAATTACCTCTTCTATTAAAGGAAACTAGATGGTAATATACAAATTATGTAAAATAAAATCAAATAATTATATATATACTCAAAGTTTTAAGCAAAAATATGTTTTCTTAAATAGAAGTTTACGAGTAATTTCTCTCTCACATTTCATTAATATTTTAGATTACCAAAAAAAAAGAAAAGTAAAGATTAAAAGCACACACCAAGTCCATAAACATTAGGTGTGCTTACCTGATATTCAAACAAGCGTGGATAAATTGTGGTGTATATATAATAATTTCAACTAATGGCCGGACTCGTTCAATTCCAAGATTAAACCCTACATTCGTAGAAATAATTGGTCAATGAGTAAAAAGTCTATGCCTTCTTAAATTGTTACGTGATGGCCCCTATTGGCTTTTCCATGACATAGACGTGCATGGTGCATGATGACACTAACCCTGACATCAGTTTTATATAAAGAAATTGCTTTACAGAGCAATCTAAAAAACATATATACGATAAGAGGAAAGCTTAAAATTTTACGATAATTTTGTACTTCTTGATAGATCAAGAGACCTGATTATTTTTCGACATCATCTACGATTTATTGCTGGATATTTTTACATCTTACATTGTATCCACCACAGCGAAAATGAGAATCACATAAAATTAATCACTAAAATAAATAAATAAATAAAAGAAATAAGAATCGTAAATATAACCACTTGAGGGTGGGCTAGTGGTAGGACGGATTCCAGGTTGAGGGTTCATTCCCAATATGCCGGGTTCGAATCCCCACGGCTGCAAACTCCCTCAAGTGGCCACCGGGGCTAGCGTTAAATCGTAAGAATACGTGGGTTGCCGTCTGCCTCGTGGGATTAGTCTGGGCGAAGCCTGGGACCCCACGGTTAACAAAAAAAATAAAAATAAATAAATAAATAAATAAATAAAAGAAATAAGAATCGTAAATCTGATATAAACAAAAGAAAAAACGTTATTATTAGCTTGACGTAGACCATCAAACTATATTATTAGTTTTTTCTTCTTTTGGGTCGACTAATTTCATGTGTTAAATAAAAGCTATCGATTAGGACCCGCAGAAAAATAAATAAAAAAGATTAGAACTGGCACGAGTAAATATTTTATACTTATTCAGAATCCATAATTTATCAATCTAGAGATATATACTCTGGAACTTAAATTGCTCCGTAGATTTTATAATAAGGTTATATATTTTTTAAGAAAATATAATAAACAAATAAAATGTAATGACGTTTACAAATCCTAATTGTTTCTTAGTTTAAAATTTAAATATTGATTTACTTTGATTGTACTTTTTGAATGGATATCAAATTATGATCTGTTTTACTTCATTCATTTACGATTTGTTCGTTTGTATTCTTTCTAAGAAAAGAAATTGGATTGATATGAATAATCAAATATCATGGATATATTAATGTGTAAAGTTGTATTTCTTGTTAAAGTGATATAAAAGTGTGCCATCGTCCAGATAATATACTGACCAAACAGGAATAATAAGTCCCCGGCCGCCGTCTATTTTGAAGTGAAAAAGAAAAAAAAAAAACATATAGTCTTTATAATTTTTGAAAATATTATAATATAATTTTTTTTTTTGGTCGGAATAATATTATTTTTTAAAATAAAAATATTTAAAGTAATATAAGAATCGTAAATCTATCTGATATATATAAACAAAAAATCTAGATCCTTCGTTGAAAGTTGAAACATTCGGCCGCCTGATCTTACAAAAGGTGTAATGTAATGCCCGCATTATTTCTATTTCTAAAGACTAAAGAGTGACGATTAAAAGTATAATAATTTGGAGTAAAACATTATTATAATTAACCTTAGGATATAATGACAAGTCATGCAGTGATATCATAATTCATATCATATGAAGTGTGTCGATATGCTATGGTTGGTGGACAATAACATAACCCACAACATCTTCTTCTTCTTTTTAAGCAAACTATATATATGGCAATATGTCGAGATTGTTTTTGAAACATCAAAGAATTATATCTATATTCAGTGTTTTATAACAAAATCTATACAATATATAAAAGAAAAGTTTTGAAATTTCCATCAATTTTAGTGAATTATGAGAGACAAATTACTTGTAAAGGATATAAAAAATATAGTGAAGATTATGATTTAAATCCTCGTTAGCAATGTGTTGAGTCCGTCGTTTCTATAAAATCACAGTTGCTGGATATTTCAAGGGGTGTTTTTGTACATGGTCTTTTTTATTTTATTTAATAGATTTATTGTCCAAATTTTATAAAAATTATTAAAAGAAGATCGAAAGTTATAGTAGTATATATATATTGTTTAATTTGTACATGGTTTATAATTTAGTTGAGACCGTCTTATTTTATCCATCATAGAATTAATAAGAATGAAATTAGATAATAATAAGAAAGAAATAAGAATTGTAAATTTATCTGATATTAAAAAAGAAAATGACAAAATCTGAATCCTTCGGTGAAACAATTAGGCCATCTTGTCTTTGGAAAAGTATAGTGTAAAGAGTAAAGAGTGACGATTCATAGTATAATAAATTAGAGGAAAACAGTATAATAACCCATAGGATATAACGATATGTCATTAATTCAATGAATCATTCCTATGACATCATAAGAAATTAAGAAGTGTGTTTGATATGCTGTGGAATTTGTTTTGAACTTTAGTTGGTGGACAATAACATAACCCGCATCATAAGTTAATTACTTCTTCTTTTTAAGGAAATTAATTATATGGCAATATATCGAAATTTTCTTTATCAAAATAATATATATAATATATATATATATATGTCTCAAAATTGCGTAAAACGTCAAATAATTATATCTATATAATGTAGATGATGTATAAACAAAAAGGTTTTAAATAGTCCGTTTATTTTGTGCTCAAGGTACATAAAAGAAAGAGATAGAGGAAAAAGTTTCTAGCTAAACTCGCCTTGTATTCCGTTTGAACCTTTTAATTAATGAAGTATGGTTTGTCCAAAAAGAAAAAAAAAATCGGTTTATTTTAGTGAATTGTGAGAGACAAATAACTAATAAAGTATAGATTAAAATAACACGTACCAAATTGATAAACATTAGTTGTGCTTTTTCTACAGCCGTACCTACTTAAATCTTCAAACAAGCGTAGATAAATTGTGGAACATATATAATCATCTCAACCGCACGTTCGATTTCTTCTTATATAGTACCACTTTACAACTTTTAGAAATATCTAAAAGTTATTGAAATTACAAAAAGAATCATAGTTATCTATATGAAATTATGAATATAGTATAATATGCATTAATAATTGATTATTCGTATTATTAAAAACTTATCCAATCAAAAGCAGACAAAAAAAAAAATATCCCATCAAAAGAATTTTAGAATATCTAGGCGAGGCTTTGTATGCTGAAATAGCTAAAGTTTGAGATGAAATTTGTTACCAATTCTTTAGAGTTGGCGAAGTTGATCGCTTCATTAGAGAATTGGCCACCACACCATGATATCCTTAGACGAAGTAATGCAAATCAAAAGCTCTTTATTTATTTATTTATTATTATTAACTTATATTTTTTGTAATTTAAATTTAAAAGCGGCTGCACGTACTAGCAGGTGATGCTCGTAATTATCCGCATAATATTAGTTTTGTAAGTTCTTAAATCTCGGTTTGAATTTTTGAACCCTTTTAATTATTGAATAGCCGTTAACACAAAAAGCTTTTATTACATTATTCGAAATACACACAATACATTATTTTTAGATTACACAACCAAAAAAAAAACCAAAGATTAAAGNCCTTTTTTTTTTTTTTTTTGAACGGCAATATTCATTGATAGACGAAACAGAAAACAGAGCAGAGTTTCGGTCACCACAGGGGTGATACACAATAGCTTCTTTTGCTAGACAATCAGCAATGGAATTGAAATTTCTAGGTACATAGCAATGGAAGATTAAAGTTACACAAATAACATTTTTGATCGCTCAGGAGATAAAATACGGTGATGGATTGTGAATCTAATCACCGAAGGATATGAATAAGCAAGCCATATATATATGTATGTTTTTCTTGGTCACGACATATGTATGTTGTTTTTATTTATTAGTTTCTTCTTTCATGTCAGCGAAAAAAGAAGAAAAGATAATTTTCAAAAAAAAAAAAAAAAGAAGAAAAGATACTTTCTATCATAATCTATGAAACATTAAAAATTCCAATTTGTCTAATGCCTGTATTCCATTCCCTTCTCTCCGCAACCTAATACATTGGCCAATCAGTAATCAGTCCACGCAGTCTTTATTTTGGCGGTATTGCAAATTTGTGACATGGTAGGTCCATTGGCTTTTTCAACAAAATACGGTGTGTGTTATTTGTTATTTTGAAAAGAAAAGGTAATCCGAATTTTTAAAATTAGATTAATCCTTTTTAATTAAGGATAACAGTTGAATAGTTCATTAACCAAATTTTTTTATTAGATCTAAAACGTGATATTATTTCGGCTAGTCAAATTCTTTTTTTAATGAGCATGTATATGGTGCATGTTGATGACTCTTATAATACCTAACATTGGTTTGTATGTGTTAGGGTTTTAAGGTTTATTTTGGAAATTTTGAAAGCTTCAATCGCAAGAAAATTAGCCGCCAATTGGGTGATGAAATTTAATCAATATTTTGTTATTATATGATGGTTTCCTATAAATTTTACTTTTCAAAAGAGCAATAAAACCTTTCTTCAGTATTGTTTATAAGAAATATATAGCATCTTAAAATCGTAAATCGATTCTTATGTATGTTAAAAAGAAACATTCTTAATTAATTAGTTGGAAGTTTTGAATAGTGTCATAAAGTCTGAATTCAACAATGTGGTGTTGTGGGTCACGTTCGTTCTAAAGAATGACGTATTAATTAAGTCATAGTGTAATGACTAAATTTGAAGGAAACAATACTATAATCAATCTAGAGGATAGAATTTGTATAAAGTGGCACAATGACTCATACAATATATGACGTGAGAGAGTGTGTTGTGGAAATTGTTTTGCAACTTTTTAGTTAGTGGACGGAAAAACATAACCCACATCACTAATTAATTACTTCTACTATTAAAGGAAACTATAAGGTAATATCGAAATTTTGTGAATAAATAACATCAAACATGATATCAATAATAATACCGTAACAAATAAAATTGTCTTTTTGGACTCCTTTTCAATTTTTCTAATTTGAACATTTTGTTTGGGGTCCTTTAATTTATATTAGCTTTCAAATAATTTACAAGTGACTACTTGTGTATAAAGCCAAGTTGAGGCTAAAAGTTATCATAATTTCAATTTTTATCCAATTCACGAATATAATAATATTTGATAATTTATAAAACTGTATTAAAAATCATCCCATAAATATTTTTTTAGATACTATATTACTATTGGTTCTTAGCTGTGGCAATTGTTGAGTGTGGGTTCAAAAACAAAAAATGTAAAGACAAGTTTATAGCCGAAAAAGAAGAAAAAAATAAAATAAATCAAGCACGTATTCTGCTACTGGTTTGGGTTTTCTTGATATTAAAAATAAAATCATATAAATTGTATCAAAATCTAATTCAGCATATTTTAATTAGTTTATCCTAGCCTCAACCAGATTAAAGTACATGCATGCATTTCTTTTGGCCAAGGATCACATCTTTAAGATTTCTCCACCCATCATTATCAATTGAGGTTGAGAATGACCATTTATAAAGTTACTTAATTTTAATATACCACTTTTAGGATATCATTTTTGTTAGATACTATTAGTTGGTGTCAATATTTAAAATTACATATGTATTTTCATAAGATCATTTATAAAGTTACAAATTTCTAAACATTTATAATAAAGTATATATCTATAACATTTTATAAACCATGTTATAAATCGAATTCTTTTTGTACAACATTTCATTAGCCAAATTAGAAGGTACTATTTTTTTGACAAGAAAAAAGTATAAAAGAATATTTATAAGATAACATTCATAATAAAGTAGTTATGATACTAAAGAATGTTTGTAAAAATTTATAAACCATGTAATAAATGGAATTCTTTTATATGAATTTTCATTAGTCAATTTTTTTTTTTAAAGATTTTTGAAAAGAAAAATCCTCTTAAGGTTTTTCTTTGAAAATATTATTCTAAAAGTAGTATTTTTAAATAAAAAAAATCTCTATTTTCACCTTACCATTACAACCATTTCTATTTTTTTTCCTTCTTCTGGTTAATTTGTCTTATTAATGGGGTGGACCAAAAAAAAAAAAAAAATCTGCTTTTGTCTTATTCCCTTACGAAATGTATTCACATTTTAAGCATATTCAAGCTCAAGTGGTGTGCATAATAATATACAGTATATTTCCACTCATTCATCAACTAACCATTTACAGCTTAATTAATAAAAGATGTAATGTCAAGTATGTATATTTTCATTTTTTCCGGATACTTATAAAAAAATCGTTTAAATTGTATTTAAGTTTAGTTCATTTTTTTTTTTTTTTTGCAAATTAGTATCTTGACTAGTCATGGTGGTTTGGTTCATATACGTGTAAATATAGTAGCAAAAAAACCAAAGACTTAAGAAACCGTCCAAATACAGAACAAGAAAATTCCAAAACAATTAATTTTAACCAAAGTACTTTGCTAAGAAATCTACACATCTTTGCTCCACTTGTCAAACAGTTTCTCTATAAATCGAAACCAAATAGTCTTATAAACAATTTTCTCAATTATTTCATTTAATGAAACAACTGATTTTCCGAAACAACAAAATCAGACCCAAGAGAAAATAATCATAAAATAATTTTACATGGTGCATTTTATGTATATACATATGAAACCTTTATTATATTTTTTCAAAGATGTACATAACATGATTTACATATTTTTAAGTTACACAACTGAGAAAAACCTTATACAACATATATATAAACTTTGTCAAGAAAAAAAGAAGTAGTACTATAAAACCATATACATAACGTAAACTCCCCAAAGCTTGATGATATTCTTGTTCAGTCCTGAAGAAGATCGTTAAGGAAACGATCCAAATCAAAATCAGAAATACCATCTGCGGACTGGTCATCATCCATCAACAACTCACTAATATCATATAGTGGAGTCATGATACGATCTGTTGCTTCGTCCCCTTTTGTTTTTTGTTGATCAATTGATACGGGTTGCGAGGGAACCAAATCAGAGACGGATTGATCGAGTTTACCAAAACACATCATCTTAGAGTGGTCCGTAGTATCAGCATACATAATCTGTGAAAAGACAGGAGTCTTGCACGTGTGTTGTCCCTCATAAATGGTTCTGTACCTCAAAGGATCTTCTTGGATTTTCTGCACCCGCCTTTTAGCTTGGCAATTCCGTGTTTTCGCGAAAGAACAACGAGAGTAGCTTCTGCACATTCGCAAAAATAACTATATCAGTTAGTATGTTTTTTGTATCAGTCATANCCAAAAACAAACAGAGCATTCCCTCTTTTTTTTTTTTTTTTTTTTTACGTACAAACCTTTTATGAGGAGTATTTTTGATGTTTTTTAAGCCATATATCTTCCAGGTATATCCGTCATCGATGAGTGGAGTCGAGTGGTCTATACAACGCTCTCTTCCACATATATTACTTCAGAATTATGTTCAAGCGAGGATCAGCTCATGCATGCGCATAATTTTTTATATAATATATTGACATGAAATAATAAAATTCTTGGTTACATACCTCTCTGCATACTTCTGTAGCGATCTTCTCCGCAAATGAGGAGTTTTCTTCGCGATGTTTGGTGAAGAAGACGCGTGATCTGGTGAAGGAGGAGCAGTGATCAAAGACAGAGCGAGTGAGATAGAATCGAGAACGTTATTGACAAGAGCTTCGGGCGGAACAGAACCATTCTTGATTATCTTCTTGATATCGTTTACGCATCCTTGGCCACGAATAAGTGCAGTAGCCACGGCCTTGTGATCAACATCATCAGATAACATTTTTTGTTGTAGGATTAATGTGTGTTTTATTCTTTGTAATCTTATATATGTGTTCTTGCATATGGTGGCATTCTGATATATATACTGAGAAGTTAGTCGTTTAGAAAAAAATATTTTATTACATTTTGTTCGTTCACGATTCTGACCACTTTTAAAGTTTTTTTAACTCCATCCAGCTGGATTATTTACTTTTGGATTGGGATTGGCACGCAACATATATATATTTTTCTCTCTAATTTCTTCTTTTGACTTCACTCGTGTAAATATCATTTAAAAAAAAAAAACGTGACTTCTAATTTATCAATCTACATATTTCGAAGTTAAAATCGGGTTATTGAAGTGGATATGTATTCGGCTCCCTAAGAGTTACAAAGATTTTTAAAGCATAATAAAATTCTTATCAATAAGAATAAATTGTGGTGTTTATTCCGAAGCTCATATTTATTTTTTTGTTTCTTAGTTTTAAAATTTTACTATATATAGCATCATTCTTGTCTGCGTTTATATTTATTTACTCAAATCAAAATGGATGACGAATGGAATCATATCATATATCTGATACAGAGGTTTTAAACCCTAGTTTCTAGCTGCAAGTGCACAGCAAACGCAGTA
>OVAF01001353.1:0-23086 GCA_900406245.1 Odontarrhena argentea | reverse complement strand
AAAGGAAAAACCTGATAGTCCTAAGTGGTTAGGAATAGATCTAGGTTTTCCAACACTGAGAACTTGCTGCTATCAAGATAGTCTGTTAGTGGAAACAAGCTTTGCTCCTCAAAACTCAATTCCACTTCTCTGCCTTTGCCATATTTCTTCACTGTGTTTACAACAAAATCATTCAAACGGACGTAAATTTTCTTTTCCCGCATTCCTCTTCCAAGCTGCTGAATTGGAGTCTCTTTATCTGCTGCTCTCACACTATCATTTTTATTCATTTTTTGTGCATTTTCTGTTTCAAGAGAAACTGCAGGCCCCCTACTGCAATTTCAGAAACTGCAGGTCCCCCTGATGCAATTACAGAAATTGCAGGCCCCCCTGTTGCAATTGCAGAGACTGCAGGTATTTCTGCTGCAAATTCAGAAATCGCAGGTCCTCCTGTTGCAATTACAGAGACTGCAGGTGTTCTTGTTGCAAATTCAGAGACTGCAGGTGCTCTTGCTGCAATTACCGAAACTGCAGGTGTCTCTGCTGCAATTTCAGCAACTGCAGGAGCAGCTTCTACCGCAGGAGCCACTGCATCGATTCCAGGTGCTGCTAGTTCATCCGGAGCTTTTCTAACAGCCTCAAACTCTGTTTCTTCCCACTTAAGTTCGCTCAAATCATACATCGCCTCCTCTTTGTTCCCACTTGCTTCTCGACTCAAGGGAAAAGAGTTCTCCACAAACACAACATCTCGTGAGGTAAACACCTCTTCTGTTTCTAAGTCAAATAAATTCCAACCTTTCTTCCCGAAAGGATATCCAATAAAAACACATCTTCTACTCCTTGCTCCAAACTTGTCACCGTCTCTTCTTTGTTTGTGAGCAAAGGCCAAGCATCCAAACACCTTCAAGTCATCATACAAAGCATGTTTCCCATGTAACACCTCGTATGGTGTCTTACCATTTAAGACACGAGATGGCATTCTATTGATTATATGTGCTGCTGTCAAGATACTCTCACCCCAAAATTTTACTGGAAGTTACGATTGAAATAAGAGTGCTCTTGCAACATTAAGAAGATGGCGATGCTTTCTTTCAACTCTGCCATTTTGTTGTGGTGTTCCCACACAAGAAGTCTGATGTATTATTCCTTGCTCACTGAATTCTTTTGTCAAGGAAGTGAACTCAGTACCATTATCAGATCTCACAACTTTAACATGCTTGTGAAACTGCCTCGTGACAAAAGCTAAGAAGTTTCTGATCATTTCACCTACTTGTGCTTTATTTTTCAAAAGATACACCCAAACTCCTCTTGAGTGATCGTCCACAATCGTAAGAAAATAATAGGAGTTGCTTAAGCTTGCTGTCCGATACGGACCCCAAAGATCGCAGTGTATCATATCGAAAATGTCATCACTTTTATTCTCACTTGTATGAAATACATCACGTGACTGTTTTGCTTTCAAACAAATGCTACAATCTGAGAAATCTCTGTTTCTCTTACCAACTACAGGAAGCAAATCATAAACTCCATTGGACGGATGTCCAAGCCGTTGATGCCACACATCTTCAGCCTCGTCCTTATTCATGCGAAAAGCTTGAAAGTTCGTCAAACGTCTAAAGAAATAGAGACCGTCTCTAAGCTCCCCCACTCCACTCAGGTTCCTCGTCATACGGTCCTGAACCACACAGCCTTTGTTAGCAATTTGCATAACCACATCAAGATCCTCTATTAGTTGCGAGACCGAAATCAGGTTGCATTTCAAATCAGGCACAAACAACACATTCTTCAACTCAAATTCTTGATCAAAGACAACTGTTCCTTTTTCTCTAGACAAACTCTTTGTCCCATTTGGAAGACCAACAGTACATGGCAACCTATACTTATTATCAATCAAGTTTTCTCTAAAACCAGTCATATGGTTCGAAGCTCCAGAATCGAGTACCCAATCAGAGAAAGGAGACTTACCGGAGAGACGTGTTGTTACACTTTGTTTCTCCAGCATCTTAATGAGAGTGCTCCACTGCTCATTGCTTAAACCCACATATCCGTTCTTCTCAGCCTCGGAACTAGCTTCTCCTGGTCTATGAACGACTGCTGCATTAGCCCGTATCATTCCACCTCTTCCTCGGCCAACTCCACGACCTCCTCCTTGGCCGTTCTGTCGACCTCTTTCTCCAAACCATTCTGGATAGCCTATGATTTGATAACAAGTCTCGGGTGTGTGTCCAGATTTCTTGCAGTTTGTGCAAATCAGTTTGCTCTTCTCTTCAGACTTGTTTCGTTGAAACTTTGTCTGAGCCACAAACGCCACTTGGCCATTCTGAGTTTCACGTCCTCTTATGACCGTGTCCATTCTTTCAGCTGATTTCACCTTGGCATAGACTTGGTTTATGTTAGGCAGTGGATCGTTGCTAATGATTGTTTGCCGCACATTTCCATAGACATTGTCATCCAGCCCCAAGAGAAACTGGTGGATCCGATCGTCTTCTCTTCTCTTCTCGAATTCAGCAGTAAGGTTGCAGCTGCAACGACCACATCGACACGCAGGAGCCGGCTCATAGTTCATAAGATCCTCCCACAAAATATGAAGCTTTCCATAGTAATCAATTACACTTTGATTACCTTGTCTGCATTGTGCCAATTCAGCTTTAATCTGCTGGATTCTTGGTCCATTCCCTTCCGAGAACCTGTCTTTGATTTCTTTCCACAGTTCTTCCGGATCTTCACGATTAGCGAGAGTCCTTCTCACCTTTGGATCCACTGTGTTCAAGATCCACAAGGCCACCATCGAGCTTGCTGAGACCCAATCTTCATATTCAGGATCAGCCTCACTCGGTTTCACCACGGTTCCGTCGACGAGACCGTATTTCTTCTTCACCTTCAATGCTGTGCGCAGAGCCTGTGCCCACTCATCGAAGTTGTCTCCACTGAATTGCACTTGTGCAATCACAGCCCCTGGGTTTTCATTCGAAGCCAACTGAAACGCTGGATTCATTGTCTTCTGCTGCTCTGTTTTCACATCTCCTCCCGATCCCACCATCTTTGAATCGTTTCCACCGAGCTCTGATACCATGTTATAAAGTGAGAATCAGTGAGGAGAATTTCTCATTTATTTAGTTCTCAAAGCATACACTTATATACTTGCATAACAAGATCTTCTTCATCAATCAAAAATCCCTGAACTAATGGCACACCTACCTAATATGTACTTATCGTATATACGAATTATCTAACTTAGCATATATACAAAAGATCCTCAATTCTATATCCCATGCTTCCCGCTAACATTATTGGTAGTGTGTATATTGGGTTAGATTGACAACCCAAACGAAATTAGTTTACAAACGAGTCGTCCGTTTGTTACAATTAAAATTTCGTGTGGTTTATGACGTTTTGTTATACCGTTTGGGTTTTTAGATTTGCAAATAGAGAAAAATATCATTTATAACTCCGATTACAAATGAAGTTATTTATGTTGGTTGAAAAATTAATTTTGTTTGTAAAATACGTTGAGAAAAAGACGTATAGACCATAATATTGTTAATCCAAGCATTGTGACATAATTAAGTTACCAAGCCTAATTATGTAACTCTCGGTAACTTGGTAAATATATGTCTCGGTAAATAATTGTGTAACCGAGCATATCAGCACATGGGAAGAAATAAAGAGCTATAGTTTGTGGTCTACAAACCAAATCCGGTAACATTTGGGGAAAGGAAGGGAATGTCACTATTNCCAATAGCTTTTTTTTTTTTTTTTTTTTTTTTTTTGAAGATTAATAGCTTCATTTTGTAGCGTCGTATAAATTGTAAACCGATTGTAAACCGATTGTAAACAAGAACTTTATGCTGAATAATATTATTCTCTCATTCGCACAATTCTCTAATTCTCAGATTACTTGAATCTTTTACCATGCTCATTCTCATAACTTCACAAATATCAGACTATAACCTCATTACAAATAGGGTATTTGTAACAACATAAAAATTTAATTATTATTTATATGAAGAGATACATATATATTGATATCTATAAATTTATTTGAAATATTTTTATTGGCATATTAATTGTTACTAAAGTTTTATTTATGGAAGCCTCGTGACCTAGTGGTCGGTCAAATGTTCATAAATATTCCGGCCTAAAGAATATCGGGGTTCGAATCTCAAATCTCCATGTCTTTGTAACGAATCTCACAATTTGTAATAAAATTAATAAATCACATGATTTTTAAAAAAATCAAAATCCAATATAAAGTGGATTTATCTGAATAGAAAATTGATATTATTCTATCATTTATTTTAACACATATAATTTTTTGTGGTCAACACATTTTAAGTTTTCTATTTTGCGCACATATATCTCTCGTCAAATTTTTTTCCATACTTAACTTGTCTTATCCACTACGTTCATCGTATGTTATGTAAAATAACTTTCAGTTCATGAAATACGAATAAGAAATTGGCGTCATTACATCAAACTTATATTTATTCCAATGAAACGCATATCTATCAGAATATAGTTATTCCATTTTTCAGTTACTGTTTATGTATGTTAACATATATTTATTTTTGGGTCAAGGTAATTTATGTTTCTATCTTTTCACATATTTCTCTTCTGTTTTTTTTTTTCATATTCGACTTCTCTTATTGACTACATTCATTGTATCATATGTACAATAATTTATTTTATAAAATAATAATAATAAATTAGCGCTATAAATAAGAAACTTGACTAAACGAGAATCCAAAACAAACACACCTAAAAAAAATGAAAACACTGCTCATTCTTTCTGCCATTTTCTTTTATGCCACGGGGTTTGTTCAAGGACTCCATATTCATAATCCTTTTAGTAAAAACAGTGTTACGGTCACCAATGATATTGGTCCAGGAATAGTTTTAACTATACATGTTAAATCCAGAAATGATAAGGATTTGGGAGAGCAACATGTGTTGCAGTCCGGAGAAGAATTTCGATGGAAATTTAGACCAAATTTGTTCAAAACAACAAAGTTCACTATCACTTGTGATTGGAAGAATCAGCGTACGAGTTTTATTGCATGGTATTCTGACAATTTTGAGGGTAAATGCAGTGTATGTCATTGGTCTGTTAAAGCAGACGGTCCATGTCTCTCTGGAAATTTTTTGAAAGGAGTTGAGTGTCAACCATGGTAAGAAAATAACATGTAATGGTCTCTCTCTTATTATTATTATTTTTTTTTCAACACATATAATGATCTTTAATGGTCGTATTATTATTTGTAATGTTAAACAACAAATAAATCCGTCCTTTGATCGAATGTCCTTATAAAAAATAATGGTCATCAACAATTAAGTCTTCGGATAATTGATTTAATGAGCCAAACACAAAATTCCAAATGATTTTTGGTGTAGCTAGGTTTTTATGGGCTGTAACTGGGAAATAGATGATCAATCGAAAAAGGAAAAAAAAAAAAATCAATCCAAAATAACTCCACTCAGTTCAATAATATAATCTGACCCGATTTATAACCTGAGCCCCACAAATTAGAGAATCAAATCGTAATCTCTGTCGGATAGTGAGGCGATTTTTAATTATTACTAGAAGTTTCAGGGTCTGTATACTTTTTGTAATACTATGGCGGTTCTTAGTTATAGGCGACCAGTCATAGTCTTTAGCTTCAGGCCCAAGTCTTTATTTACAACTTTATCTTTTGTTTTTCTTTTTCCTAACATAAACTCTTGCTTTTTGTAAGACCACCATGCATGTTTTAATATATATAATAGGTTGTCATCTTTCAGAGTTTCTCATTTATTAAATTTCTGCACGTCTAAAATATTACTAGGTTACTACCCAATGTAATATTAATACATTTATATTTATTGAATTTAAAAAGTAAATATAAATTTTGTATGTTTAAAATTATTATTTCATCTACGGATTGAGGGAGTAATTTCATACTATATTTGTTGCTATATAAGAAATAGTGTGAAAAGAAATTTTTTAAAAAAACCATGAAGTTAATAGATGTCTCGGAACAACGTAATAAGTAATTAACAACAATGAAAAATAATTCGATTAACTACTTGACGTCTCCAAAAAATTCTTTGTAGACGACATTATTGTTTTTCTTCTGGATCTTTCCTTCTTTGTCCGGAATCAAGATTTTTAGTCTAGATCTTGATTTGACTCTCGATACGGCTACATAAAGCTTAGGGGTGTCAATTGGGTCCGCGTCTGACCTTGACTTGTGTATTATAGATATTTTAAATTTTAAAAATCCAAAAGTAATTTGCTAATAAACAATTACTTTGTAATTCTATTTCGTATAAAAGATTATTCAGGAAATAAAATCATTGGATCAACAATGGTTGTATTTTTAAATAATACACTATACCCAAACATTAAATTTACAGTGCGGATACATATACCTAAGTTATATAGTTTATAGCATGCCCATATATACCCGGTCGGAAAAATTTGGAGTATGCATTTCTATACACAACTTGATTTTGCATAATTAATATATTAACATATAGTTCTAAACATATAAATTAATTATATGGTATAGAGAATGGTCGTTGAAGTATTATATTTGTGCTTGACATACAAATATGATTTATCTAAAAAAACTGTTTGTGAATAAAAAAATATTGAATATAAATAAAATATATATTGAAAACCCTATAACATTTAATAATGTATATATATTGAATTATAAAAATTTACAAATTCATAAGTATACGAATTGTATAATATAATTGGAATGAATGAAACTATACAATTTGGATTATTATTTTTTCCATGAATATATAAAGGTAAATATATTTGTATATTGTATTATTAATGATCGATTAATATAATGGATTTTAGAGAAAATATAAAATTTGTACAGTTTAATGTGTGGTGAAGGATAAATATTATTTTGATTTAGCTATAAATGAAAAAATTAGAAAGAAAACTAATGAACGAAAATTAAGGGGAGAAAATAATTTTAACGTAATGTTGTATTTATAGGCTATTTCTTAGGAAATTGGAAAAGAAAACTTTTAAAAATCATCGGGTATTTGTTATGATATCTTTGGATTTTGAATTATTGTTATTGATAATCTAACAAATTAGAGAATATGGATGCAAATATGACAAAATACATTAGCTAAACTTAAGAAAAAAAAAATTCGTTTGGGATTAAAAAATATTGAATAGTATTAAGATATATATTAATGTATATTTTGAAATATAAAAACGTGCAAATTCATAAATATATTGTATAATATAATTGGAATGAATGAAACTATACAATTTGGATTGAATATATTAAGATAAATATATTTGTATATTGGATTATTAATCATCGATTAATATAATGAATTTTAGAGAAAATATAAAAATTTATAGTTTAATGTGTGGTGAAGGATATATATTATTTTGCTTTATCTATAAATGAAAAAATTAGAAAGAAAATTAATGAACGAAAATTAAGGGGATAAAATAATTTTAACATAAAAGACAATTTGGATTGAATATATTAAGATAAATATATTTGTTGCGTTATTTACTTCTGTCTTTTACTTTGTGCTTTACTTGGTCCTTGGATCATAAAGGTCTGATACCATGTTTAAACAACATAGTTTTCTTAACAACATAGTAAAAGTATCACAATCAGTTTTGTTGTGATTCTTATGACGACAAACTCTCTTTGATAAACACACAAACTTTGTCTTTTCATTACGACAATAACACACACATTGTATTTCTTACATAACAAGACAACATATTTAAAGAGACATAATGGTACAAACACCCGTAGGAATGTGTTTCTTGACTTTGTGACTTTTGATAAATAACTAACTTAAACTACTTGTGTCTCTTAATCTAAAAACTGAATTATTCGACCAACATAACCAAGCCCCTTGCGAACCTGTATATCATTAACCAAACATGAATTGAAAAGACTAAACCAAAAATGTTAAATTTCATATTGGATTATGACTTACCAGTGAACTCAAGCATCAGTAGATCGGTAGTAGACGGCGTACACAACTATTTGGACTAATCCAAATAGTGTGCATAACCCGTAAGAAGCCTGAAGAAGAAAAACCAAACAACTAATAAATAATCAACCAAATTTCAATATATTTAATTTATGTGTTATAATATGAGAAAACATAAAATTAAAGTACTTACCAACATAAATAATCGAGTGGTAGTAGCGAATAGATAGTCCAAACTAATGTCATCGCAAACATAGCAATCGTGAGAGGGAAAGACATATCCTTTACGGATTCAGTCTTAACAACTTTCCACTGTACTTATCGAGATTCTCTTAGGTTTTGAATTTTGATCCAGATATAATTTATAATGAATGATGTGTGTATTTTACTGTTTTGAATGTTGGACATTGAACAGTAAAATGTTACTGTTTTGAAATGTTTTATTTAGTTGATCTATATATTCTTCTAGGTTTTGAGTNTAAGTTGTTATATTTTTTTTTTTTTTTTTTTTGTCAAGAGTCTAAATCATAATACAAATTTTAGATAACATTGATATATCTTTTCAACTGGTTAATTAAGATAAGTATTAGATATATGGCATCAACAAATTTTTCGGACGAATGTCTTACTAGATTTATAGAATTTCCTCTCACATCCAAATATAAGAAATCTGTGGGAAGAACTAGTTTTTAGTATGATAATATTCTTTGTGAATTGTATATTTAGTTTATCAATATTTTTAATTTTGTATAGTAAATGTAAATCATCAAATAAAAAAGATTCAGAAAGTCTTATAACTAGTTAAGCATTCACATTTGGATTGGATGAAAGCTGAAAATTAAAGAAGCAAAGTTCAAAAAGTCTTATGAATAAAAAGTAAAATATAATGTTATTTTCTTACATATTGCTTATATGTTCCTCATAGTTTTTTTATATTTTGCTTATGATATGCTTGTGTTATGCTTGAAACAAATTTGAGTAAAATAACAAAACTTTTCCTTTTTTTTTTTTCTCATTTAAATAAAATACTATTGAAACTGAAGTTAGTTCCTTTATAGAAAATTATCAAAAAATTATTTTGTATTATTATTTTTTAAATTTTTTTGTTTAACGTGCATGTTAATCTACAATAATATGACAATATAATTACTGATTTTGGATATTAAATATTTTTAAAACTATTTAAGATCCCTACTAATAAAAATTAAACTCTGTAAATAAAATGATCGTTCGTATGTTTTTTTTATGTTAAAAACGATCATTAGTATTAATAATTCATTAGATAACACAAGAGGGGAGATGAAAACAACCAAATAAATGTAGAAAAAGAACGGTATATGTATTAAAAAAAATCACTTAGAGAAATTTTTTGGAGAATTTTTTAATGAAGAAAATCCAAAAATAATCAAGTAATGACATTAATTTATGTTCGTATACCAAAAACACCATCTCCCCGGGTCAAATTCTAGTTTCTCATATAAAATTGATACACAAAGTTACATTTAGAAGGAAAAAGTTTCCTTTACTAAACAACCCATTGCTTGATTATTCATCCTTCGTGTTCGTTTGATTCCTGAAATTACAAAAATTGTTGGCACTCTTTGATATCTCAACAAAAATGAATTTATCGTCTTGAGCTTTTTATCTTTCTTTTTGTAGAATTCAAAAACAAAGTTTCCGTTTCCCATTTTTAATTTTGCCAAATATACAATATATTCGGGTCAACCCGTTTCCGGATTCGGAGTCGGATAGAAGGTAACGAAACAAAATGTTTCAGTCTGAAGCTAAGAGAAGGTAAAACCTCTGTAGCTCTCAGTACATGGTTATCGTCGTCAAATGTCTTCTGTAGACACCATCTTCTCGCTCTCTACTCGTTACCCCACAAGCATCCCACAATATCCCAAGAATTCGATCAGAAAGCACGCGACTTTTGCTGCGAAAACTCGATGGCGAGCTCCAATTCTGCGCCGCTCGTTTACGGTTTTGTGCGAATTGAAATCTGGGCAATCCGGGTCCGGCGAGTCGAACAAGCCCGTCACCGAGGATTTCGTGACTAGGGTTCTGAAGGAGAATCCTAGTCAGGTGGAGCCTCGTTACAGAGTTGGGGATAAGCTTTATAATCTCAAGGAGAGAGAGGGTTTGAGCAAAGGCGAGAATTCGAGTGGTGCGTTTGAGTTTATCAGAAGGAAGTTTGATTCCAAGACGAAAACGGAGAGTGAGATTGGGAAAGAGTCTGTTTATTTGAGTGATATTCTGAGGGAATACAAGGGGAAGCTTTATGTCCCGGAGCAAGTGTTTGGGCCAGAGTTATCTGAGGAAGAGGAGTTTGAGAGAAATGTGAAAGATTTGCCAAAGATGAGCTTGGAAGATTTTAGAAAGGCTATGAAGAATGATAAGGTTAAGCTGTTGACATCAAAGGAAGATTCTGGTGTTGCTTACACTAGCGGCTTTAGAGATTTCATTGTTGATCTTAAGGAAATTCCTGGAGTCAAGAGCTTACAGAGAACCAAATGGTGGACTACTAACCTAAGACAAAGATTATTTTTTTCAATTTGATGGATCTCATTTTGTTTCTTGTTGACCTGCTTCTTGATAGGTCAATGAAGCTTGAAGTTGAAGAAGCTCAAGCTCTTCTTAAAGAATACACGGGTCCGCAGTACGAAATAGAAAGGCACATGACGGTGATCACTCTTTTGTTTATTTACTAGATTACTAACTAGATTATGATCTGATTTCGTCGATATTTTTGGCTTTCAAAACTATTCACTAGGGTGGAGTTTAGATGTATATGAAGGTTGACAAACAGTTGTATTGTGTCCGAGTTTTTGACTTAGTTTTTCTGCTATGAAATGTTTATTTGCAGTCTTGGGTTGGAAAAGTGGCAGACTTCCCAAATCCAGTCGCATCTTCTATTTCAAGTAGAGTGATGGTTGAGCTGGGAATGGTGACAGCAGTTATTGCTGCAGCAGCAGTTGTTGTTGGAGGATTTTTAGCTTCAGCTGTATTTGCTGTTACAAGTTTCGCTTTTGTCACCACAGTATATGTTGTTTGGCCTATTGTAAGGCCATTCCTGAAACTGTTTTTGGGTATCATCCTTGGGGTTGTTGAACGAACATGGGACTACCTTGTTGATTTTCTCGGCGATGGGGGGATCTTCTCAAGGATTTCTGATTTCTATACATTCGGTGGTGGATCATCAAGCGTTGAGATGCTTAAACCGATCCTACTTGTTGTTATGACAATGGTTCTTCTTGTTCGTTTCACACTATCACGGAGACCAAAGAACTTTAGGAAATGGGTATAACTCTTTTAATGTTATAATACATGCTTTTTCATGTTTTCAGTGATATTGTATACGCTCTCAATTCACTTTGAAATTCTTGTGCAGGATTTGTGGCAAGGGATTGCGTTTTCTCAGTCAAAAGCAGAAGCTCGTGTTGACGTAAGTGTCTAACCACCACTCCTGTATGTTTCTTTTGGCTTGAGTTTTGATGACATTGGATGAATATGTTACAGGGTTCAACTGGTGTTAAATTCGGGGATGTTGCAGGGATTGATGAAGCAGTTGATGAACTTCAAGAGGTACCTATTGACCAATAAAAGCATTAAGCTTGTTTGCCATTATCATATGAACGTCTATTGGATATTCTTAGTTCATGAACATTCATACAAGAAATTAAGAAAACCTTAGGTTATGCAAATATGTCTTTCATAAAATTGAGTAATGTATGCATTTTTGCTATCAGATCTTCTTGAATACAGATCGTTTGTTTTATTATGAACGTGGTTCATAGTCTTGGTTAGCATCAAGTTAGGTTTTCCATTTCATTTTTGGGTTTATATTGGTTAATTAGCCTCTAAACCCCTAACTGTTAGGGCTTTATTCTACACCAGCATGTACAAAGTTGCATAACATTGATTTCTGTAAAATCCTAGATGCTCGACAGAATCATCTGAGTACTACCTCTCTTTTCTCAAATGAGAAGGCCCTTATCATAAGGGTTATCTTTCTCATGATTTGTTTGAAGTGTTATTCAACGTTAAATATTAACTGGCATCTTATCTTATATCCTTTTTATCTGATGTGGTACTAAATTCTTCTAAAGATCATTTTTACAGCAAACCGATAACTGAGATTACTAACCTCTTACTTTGTCTTGGCAGCTGGTAAAGTACTTGAAGAATCCGGACCTGTTTGATAAAATGGGAATAAAACCTCCTCATGGAGTTCTTCTGGAGGGTCCCCCTGGTTGTGGAAAGGTATGTGTCACCATCTATGTTAATGCCAAACGAAAGATATGTATTACTTTTATTTTACTTCTTGCTGTAAGTGGTGGGTAGTTTATGGGTAGCTATTGCAGCGGTAGCTGTTGTGATTAAATTCTACTGAGCTTGATGGTTAGGTTGCAGCGTATACTTAGTGTTTGGCATGTTCATATTTTTGGGCAAATGCTAGAATGATCTATTGTCTATACTGCTCTAACTTAGACCTAAAGT
Organism: Odontarrhena argentea; assembly: GCA_900406245.1. Lineage (NCBI taxonomy): Eukaryota > Viridiplantae > Streptophyta > Magnoliopsida > Brassicales > Brassicaceae > Odontarrhena > Odontarrhena argentea. Next base: position 10,639 of record OVAF01001353.1, on the reverse strand, counting down.
TTGTCTTGATTAAGTTTTGACGTTTTGGTTTTTTTGTCAAGTTATCTATCAATTCCCATTCTCATTCAAGATCTCGTAAAATGTCAAATCTTATTACAGTTGCCAGCAATTAGTGAGATTTTTCCTACAAGAACTGTTTGACAATCAAATACTGAGCTCAACCTAACATATTTTGCTTTTGTAGACACTCGTCGCAAAAGCCATTGCTGGGGAAGCTGGTGTGCCGTTTTACCAAATGGCAGGATCTGAATTCGTTGAAGTTCTTGTTGGGGTTGGTTCAGCGCGTATCAGAGATCTTTTTAAAAGAGCTAAGGTAATTGGTCAATGAGCATTTATGCATTTCTATACAGAGATGTTCGTAGTATCTGATGATATACATGTCTTTGTGCAGGTAAACAAGCCATCTGTTATATTCATCGACGAAATCGATGCCTTAGCAACTAGGTATGCACCACATTTTCCCTTGGATCTAGATTTTGATAAAGTTATGTCTCTCCTTCATAATTTTTCACCTTCAGACGGTTTAACTGTTAATTGCTTCTGTGATTCGTCAGACGTCAAGGGATCTTCAAGGAAAACTCAGACCAGTTGTACAATGCAGCCACTCAAGAAAGAGAAACAACATTGAACCAGCTACTCATCGAGCTTGATGGTTTTGACACTGGAAAAGGCGTGATTTTCTTGGCTGCCACCAATCGTAGAGATCTGTTGGACCCTGCTCTTCTTCGTCCCGGTCGATTTGATCGAAAGGTTTGTACAGAATAAAAATCCTGGCACAAATTCTTTTGGTCCTCAAATTCTTGTACAAGGTCGTACTGGTTATAGATAATAGCAGTTGCGCACATCAATAGTTTGGTAGACTAAAAGTTTCTGAATGTAGAAGATAATCTTCTTTTCAGATAAGAATTCGTCCTCCTAATGCGAAAGGGAGATTGGATATTCTCAAGATTCATGCAAGCAAAGTCAAAATGTCAGATTCTGTTGACTTGTCATCGTATGCAAGTAACTTACCAGGTAAAAAAACTACATATCTTTTTCCTTTAAGCAAAGAGTACGTGTGAGTTTTAGCGTTTTTGTTTAAAAAAAACTTAAGTTCAAGTAATGATTTATATCAAACACAGGATGGTCCGGAGCAAAACTCGCACAGCTGGTTCAGGAGGCTGCTCTTGTAGCAGTCAGGAAAACGCATAGCTCGATCCTTCAGTCCGACATGGACGATGCTGTTGATAGACTCACTGTTGGTCCTACACGTGTCGGTTTAGAATTGGGGCATCCTGGTCAGTGTCGTAGGGCCACAACTGAAGTCGGGGTTGCAATCACTTCACATCTTTTATTGCGGTACGAGAATGCAAAGATTGAGCGGTGTGATCGCATTTCCATCATCCCTCGTGGTCAGACACTGTCTCAAGTTGTGTTTCATCGGCTTGATGATGAATCCTACATGTTTGGCCGTCGACCACAACTTCTTCATCGTCTTCAGGTGCTTCTTCTTTCTCTGTAAAAAAACTTTCGCTCACTTTTTTGTTATTAGTCCATGACATTGGTTTTTCCTTTTTCACTTTGTTTCTTTTGGTTTGAAAAGATGTTGATTCGATTTCTAATGAATTCCTCCATTTCTGTTGCACTAAGTTCTGTTTTGGTTCGATAAAAATATTGTTAAGAGTTTGATTTTTATGCCCAGCTTCATAATGATACTCCATAAATTTCTGTTGAAGGTCTTGCTTGGAGGAAGAGCTGCTGAAGAGGTAATCTACGGTTCAGATACTTCCAAAGCATCAGTAGACTATCTCTCTGACGCATCATGGCTAGCTCGTAAAATCTTAACCATGTGAGCTCTATTGGCACATTTTTACATTCCCCTTTTTGCAAAAAAGTTCTTACTCGAGACTAATTTTGAATTTCAGATGGAACTTGGAGAACCCAATGGTGATTCATGGCGAACCACCACCATGGAGAAAGAGGCCTCAGTTCGTGGGACCACGATTGGACTTTGAAGGATCCCTCTATGATGATTATGACCTTGTAGAACCACCAATCAACTTCAACATGGATGATGAAGTTGCACAGAGAAGTGAAGAACTCATTAGCCAAATGTATAACAAAACCGTCTCTCTCCTCACGCAAAACCAAGCCGCTCTCCTCAAAACCGTTAAGGTTAAACTTCTTACATCTAAACAAGCAAATGGCAGCTTTCGTTGTTTGGTCATAATATATTTTTTGTGTGTAGGTTTTATTGAACCAGAAAGAGATAAGTGGAGAAGCAATAGACTTCATACTGGACCATTATCCTCCTGAGACTCCATTAAATTCTCTGTTACAAGAGCAGAATCCAGGAACTCTTCCTTTTGTTCCTGAACATCTCCGGTGCGAGTCTGAGGACTTTGTCCTTCTTAACAACTCAACCGATGTCAATGTTTCGGCTTGAAATCAAATCACTAGCGTGGGTCTCTATTCTTTGGCCTGCCTTGTAATTTTTGTTGACTATGAATCTCTCTCTCAAAGTTTCGTTAGTTACTAACAATAGATTAGAATAAGTAGCCGTTAAAACTTAATAGTGGTTATGAAATTTTAAGTAACAATGTCACTTTATTTAGACAAGTGAGAAGAATACATGAAGTCTAATAATCCGAAGAAATCGGTGTCTCGACGGACAACAAGTTTCATGTTTCAAAACCACAAAAAAACACAGAGACACACCTCGTCATGCTCGCTCTCTTTCTTTCTTCTTCCTCGTGTCCTCTTCTCCGTTTCTACAGATACAAGTCATTAGACAATCAACAATCTCTCTGTATGTCTTCACACGTGTGTAGACTTTGGTCCCCTTAGAGATGGTAAGGCACGGAAGTCGTTCGACGATATGCCTGAATGAGAAATTTCGTATTATGAATTCAAGAAGCTTCGAGCGTTCTCTCTCTCTCGTTCTCTTACTCTGGTGCTTCCTCTTCCTCCTTTACTCCAAGCTCAGCCTTAGCCATAACTCTTCAGGTAAATGTTTCCTCTTTTAATCATTTCAAAAGGTGAATTAAGGAAAGTTTCATTTCTAGATTTGTCATTGAATTTGAGCTTTTATTCCAAAGATTGCTATACTTTGCTGCATTTAGATAGAATTGGGAATTACACTGATGGTTCAGTCTCCAAGATCGTAAATTCCACGACTTCTAGGGATGATTCTGTCTCCCCTCAAGCCACTGGGAAAGCAAACAACCATTGTCTCTTGAGAAACAGCCAGTTACAAGATGTGTATAGGCATGTTCTGGGCAAAAACGCTTTGCTTATCTGCAAATTTGTATTGCCACAAGGAAGAATCAAGAAGACTCTGGAAGCTCGTGATCCTAGATATGTCAATCTTGAAGACAAAACTCTCAAAGTAAATGGCTCGGGTGTGCCACCGAAGCTTCTGAATGCTACCCGTCATAGGTTAGAACCAGATGGAACGGGTTATAACTACGCTTCTGCTATGAAGGGCGCAAAAGTAGTGGACCACAACAAGGAAGCTAAAGGAGCTAGCAATGTGCTTGGTAAAGATCATGATAAGTATCTAAGAAACCCGTGCTCGGTTTCAAATAAGTATGTTGTGATTGAACTCGCGGAGGAGACGCTGGTTGACTCGGTCAGACTTGCAAATTTTGAACATTACTCTTCAAACCTCAAAGGGTTTACTTTGTCGGGGAGTCTGAGTTACCCAACTGAGACGTGGACACACGCTGGGAGTCTCGTGGCTGCAAATGTTAAGCAGATCCAGACCTTCGGGTTCGCGGAACCTAAATGGTTGAGATATCTTAAACTCAACTTAACTAGTCACTACGGATCTGAGTTTTACTGTACTCTGAGTGTTGTGGAGGTATTTGGCATTGATGCTCTTGAGCAAATGCTTGAAGATCTATTTGTTGCATCAGAGACTCTTCCCAGTAAACCAGCTATGCTGGAATTGAATGAGGAAGTAAAAACCTCCGATGAAAAACCAGGCATGGAAGTGAAAAACAATAGGACAGACCAGATTGGCAAGGAAACTGAAGCTCAGATGAAGAAAGATGTTGTGAAGACGATTAATAGCATGGGAGACAAGAAATATGAAGTTAGAGAGAAGCATAACGTTTTGAAAGTGCTGATGCAGAAAGTGAAAGCAATTGAGATGAATTTATCGGTTATTGAGGGCTCTGTAAAAGAGATGAATGAGAAGCAACCGGAAGTAAGTTTGGAGATAAACAGAACCATGATGCTTGTGGAGAAAAGCAAAGCTGAAATCAGAGAGATTGCAGAATGGAAAGGAAAAATGGTAATTTCTTTCTCTCTTCCTCTTGTAGTCCAGATGTCTTTAATTGCCTATGATTTAACTCGTTGTAATGAAGCTGATATATTTTGAGCAGGAAAAGGAACTTAGAGATCTAGAGCTATGGAAAACTCTTGTGGTTTCCCGTGTAGAATCGTTGGCCAGAGGGAACACTGCATTAAGGTCAGTACTCTTTTGTATACTTCAAATAGAGAAACCAAAGATTCAAAACTGCTGCAGAATGACTTGACCACATTTGCATCTTATTTCTTGAAATTAGATTGGATGTGGAGAAGATTGTGAGAGAGCACGCAAATCTGGAGAGCAAAGAGGTCGGAGTTCTGTTGATAAGTCTCTTCTTTGTGGTCGTAGCAACAGTTCGGTTAGTCTCAAAGCGTCTCTGGAAGTTTCTGGGGATGCCTTTTACGGATAAAAAGCGATCGCTGTGGCCAGATAGCGGTTGGGTCATGATATTACTTAGCAGCAGCATTATGATTTTCATTACTGTGCTCTCCTAGCTACGGTAATAAATAGGAGATAGGCTTAGGGTCTTTTTAACAGTACTCGGTATTCGAATTTTCTAGCCTTAGGATTAGGAATAGAAAGGAAATTTCATTGAGTTTTCTTTAGAATTAAGGATTTAGAATATGGAGCTTAACAATGTGTTTAGTTTGAAGGTGTTTCACTAAAATAAATTACTGATGAATGAATATTGCTGCCGGAATCGATTGAAATGGCAAATGTAATCTAGGATTTATCCAAGTTGTGTTACTCTATTATCCAGGACGAGTTCTTTTGGCCTTAGCACAATTCCAGCCCCTCGGTGTTGCTATGTAGAGAGATAGTAATATGATAGTTTCCACCATCGAATCAATCTAATGATCGAGCTTAATACACTAAATTCTCACTTTCCTCTAAATTTTTTGCATAAGATTGCTTCAAAGGTTTAAGAAAATTAGAAGCTTTTTAGAATGAATAATATTCTTTGGAAAATGATCGTATTTTGCCCCACATTTTAATGAGACCAAAGCTTCTCATAATCTTTTAACAAAGCTAAAACAATGGATGTAGGAAGATAAAATGCATATACAAAGAAAAACTTTGGCTACGAGCCATCTAAATTGGCTGAACAATCCGCAGTTTGATCCTGTTAAGCATGGCAACATGGACAAGCCAATCTTGTAAATGAACTGTACAAATATGGTTGTACAAAAGCTATGTTACAAAGATATATACATTATATTACATTTAAAAAAAAAAATATATATATATATATATATATAGTCCTATCCTGATTTAAGATGATTGGAGTTTGCAATGATCAGTATCACAAATCGACATTTTGTTTTTGTCCCAATATAAGATGTGGTTGAGTGGTTGTGTAGGAAATCAAGCAATGTATGAGATTCAAGCAATGTATGAGATTCTTTTATTAACTACAATGATTATTTAAATATTCAATTAGTTTAACTAGTTAAGGGAATTATTCGATATTTTATTTTAGAAAATTATGCATATATATATATATATATATATGCATGTATATATATTTGTTTTCTTAATTGCGACATTCTTCTAAATACCAGCCAGAACTCAGAATCATATTGATTAGTGAATATACTGTTTTACAATACTAATATTTTGATGACAACCAGGCGCTCGTGGTCTGGTGGTAAAGGAGGCANAAAAAAAAAAAAAAAAAAAAAAAAAAAAAAAAAAATTTTGAAAACAAAAAAAAAAAAAAAAAAAAAAACAATACTAATATTTTAAAATGAATATAGTGTATATGAGTTACGCCTTGGTATAGTTGACTCAAACAATAGCGTTTTTGCAATATCACCAGATTCAAGGACGATGAGATCCCTAGATCTGGACCTCAAAATCTGACGGACCGGAAAGGCTACACTCAAAGATCCTACGGCTAGGGGAATCTAAAAGAGTAAGTCAAATAAAGTCAACATCAATTAGAGGAAACGTGAGGAACCAAGATCCCACTTAACCCGGAACCTTTGTTTTTTAGCCGGTCTAATATTTCTACACAATTATTGGCTTACTAAATTATAAAAATCATTATACCAACATCAACGACTAATTACTTTATATATCCGGCTGCTTGAAATCAATTAAATTTTTTTAGGTCGCCACCTTTTCTCTTTGAAATTATTACAATACAATTTTATAAGTGGATACTTTAATTTTAAACGTTTTTTTTAATTTTGATTCGTTATAATATGTATATATATACAATATAACGTCCCTATCAAATTGATCTTTTTTATAAACTAGAATAATGTTTTCCTGTAGTATCCAAATGGATATGCTTCTCTTAATTTATAGCATTTTTCAAATTTACATATATATATATATATATATATTTAATAGATATGTTAGAGATAATTCAAAAAACATCAAAGCATATTTTGTTTTACACAGTCTATAAACCAATGCATGAAAAGTTGGCAATAGAAAAATCTGAAAGTGTGATGAAGTTTTTTTTTCCTTTACATTTCTACTTGTAAACACTCGTTTGAATTATATTTTGTATGTTAAAGCAATATTTGACTTATGGGGTATATATATAGGCTTTGTTACTAAAATCACATAACTTCTACAAATAACTTTTTCTATTATAGATTGGTTAGATTTCTCTATCTATTTAAACAAATTCCTGAAGTCGGAATCATATATACTTTATTCTTCATTTATCATATTTTTTATAACGTCAATTCTAAGAAAATAATTTATCGAAACGTTTTAGCCATTGCAAATTATGTAATGTATCATTTTAATCAACTGTTTGTGACTTATTTTTTTTGAGTCGATTTAATCAAAGTTAATGTCGTTATAAAAAAACATGAAAATGGTACAAACATTAAAAACAAAAAACTTTTTTTACAGAGACAATTTTTTCTTTTAGATTTGTGTTATTTAATGAGAAACAAATCTTCTTTTAGAAAAGATTCATACATAAGTTATATAATTTCATTTAATATGTTCTCCATCTCATAGTAGTTATTAATGTTAAATTGCGAGTAGAGTGTACAACACATTTTTAATAATAAATCCAATCCTTAATAAATGAAATGTGTAGATATATATTATAGGCCATGAAACATTCAAATAGTTGGTCTCCACATGGGTGCGCATACTCTATCTTTGCCCAGCCAATCATAGTATCCATCTTTTGTTATTTTCTCTCTTTATTCCTTTAATTCATTGATTTTTGGAAATTACTATGTACTTATCTAAATTCTTCATAAAATATAAGGCTAACGTGTGCGGAAAAAACAATTAAGCTATTAACGTATTAATAATGTATCTTTCAGAGCATTGTACTGTGTAAGTTCTATAGTTAGAGTGTTGTTGTTACCACGTAATTTCAATATCCTATTCCGATTTTTTCTTCTTTAAAGAAGATTTTATATTAAGCAACTTAGAATCTTCNAAAAAAAAAAAAAAAAAAAAAAAAAAAAAAAAAAATCACGGCAAGATTACTTGTTCAACTACACTATCAATATCCAAAATTAAGTAACCATTATAATGATTAAATAATCGCAAATGTGACCCTTGACTCTTTAGAGGGGGCTAAGGGACATATTAGATTTAAATAACATTTTAAGTCATAAAACACACACACACACACACACACGAGCATATGATATAACATAAGATAAAGTATTAGTCCATAATGCAATATCACAGGTGTCAAGCAACAAAGCCATTTATACAAAATTCTATTTCCAACCATTGTGGCGCAATAATGACGAGTGTAAAGACAAAACATTCACACAAATCCTTACTTTGATTGGCAATTTCTCTCTTTTATGTAATCCCTTTATAGATTAATAATAGAATTGTAGTTTGATTGGGAAATTATTTTAAAGTTAAATTTATAAATGTATGTTTTAAACCCTTAATTATCTTTCCCACTATCGTCCTCTGTTGTTTTTTACGTACGAAGCCTACTTATCTTTCCTTTTGGGTAGCCACTATTACTGTTAGGAGAAATACAATATTTTTTTTTTTCAATTGTTTATAAGTATTCAAAAGATTTTAAGTTTTAGTGTGTATGATAATAATAATGTATTGCGATCATGGCTAGGTCGAACCAAAAATATGTCCGGATGAGGTAGTCCAAGTGGTTTGAGGGACAAAGGTGAGGGTGAAACTCCTAAACCTGAGTTCGAGCGCCCTTGGAAACTAAAAATGCCTCATTTGGACACCACACGGATATGGGTACATGCTTACTACCCATTTGAATACCCGGAGGTGAGGGTCTATCCGTGGGCTGCACCACCCCCCAGGAGAATAGTCCGGTCCCGTCCATAGGATCAGGGAACTCCTGGTTTACCAAAAAAAAAAAAAAAATTTGTGTTATCTGAATAAGTGAATATACATGCATGGTGGTCGGCGGATTTGGTGCTAGTGCCCCATATATGTTCTTTCTTTTAATTGATGTAATTTGTTTTTGTAAAGTTTACAATTTTTTTTTTTTTTTGAACATCAAATTTACAATGTATCTATTTGAAATTATATATGCAGAGTTGTGTCGCGAGTAAATTAATATAACTTCTGAATTCGTTGTTTACTAAATATGATTGATATTTTATTCGATATGAAAATATGCGTCTTCTTCGATAAATTTCTGACTCCGAAAAAAACAAACTACAAAATAACATGCAAATTTTTTGTAAGACATAAAAAGAAAAGGAAAAGAAATTGTTATTCGCTAATTCTTCGAAAATTTTGGCATATGTTTGTAAATCCTTTTTGGACTATAAAATCTAATTGGAAATTCTACGACGAACAACCCATTCTAGTTCTAGATTTAGCAGTTTCACAAATTTAAAAGTGCTGTGTTTCATTTATGCGTGTGTGGATAAACATGTGTTTATATATAGCTTATGATGTATGTTTTTCTTAAATCAAAGCCAATATTTGATAACATTTTCTTTTGATAAAATAAAGAATCAATGTACTACCACTTGTGATCTAGTGTCGTTGTTTAAATTCAAACCAAACTTAATGCATACTAGATGTCGTGGGAAAAAAAAGAATAAAAATAAGAATCAACTATTTCCAAAAAACAGAAAGCCTTTTAGGAAAAAAAAAAAAAAAAAAAAACTTTTTCCAAAGTTTTTAAAACTAAAAATTGTTCATTAATGTCACCTAAAAGTTCATTAATGTAAAAAACAATAACTAAGAAACTACAGAAAATATTTACAACATTCTACATACAAATTTTAAAACTATATAACTTCTTATAAATGTTGCTCCGATCGAGTGAAAGTGTTTGTCTCGTAATTTTCCTAGAAAAAAATGAACCTCTTCTCAAATTTAAGATGGAACAGCTCACGAGTATCTTTCTTAACAAAAAAAGAAAGAACACGAGTAGTTTTCTGCGACATGTTTTTGTATAGAATGTGGAAGTAAGGCATATGCCATCAAAGTATCAAGGAATCATTAACTTCATTTCATTTTTTTTTTTAGATAGAAGAATCATTGACTTGTTATTCAAAAAAAGCAGACTTATTCCTCATGAATAACCAAGTCAATGTCAATAATTCCAAAGACAAACACAATAACAATTACGACTTCTTAGAATCTTTACAAAACTCATGATTGAGGGAAATAGTAAGACATGATGAGGAAATTGTATGATGTATATTAAGTGGTAATTATATAACTATATATAGAATACTCCATCTATCTTAAAATAAGTGTCATCCTAATTCTTCANAAAAAATTTAATTCCTAATCTGTAGGGATTATTATTTCCTAATTCGAAATTTTACATTATCTAATTCCTCCTCTCATATTTTATGTAATTATTTTATGAAAATATTTAATTTTCACATCATATGTTTAATAAAAAAAAATAACATTTTTTTTTTACATATGTCATGATTTGAATTGTAAAAAACGGATATATATTACTCAATTCATGAAGAAAGTAAGTGTATACTAAAAAAGTCCCACATCGCCTACAAAACATTTTGGTGGCTCAAAATATTATTATATAAAGACCACAACTATGATGAACCATAAGATAAGGAAGCCTCTCTTGATAGGCATCCAAATTAAAATGTTTTATTTGGTTTTGAATTTCGGGTTTTTATTAAACCGTGTAATTTTAAAATCAATAAAAATATTTTAATTGGTTTAAAAATTAATATATTTTATATATTTTAAATAGATCGAAGATAGAAAACATTCCAAATATGTATTTATTTTTAAATATAGTGATTTAGAATATTAATCCACATTATATAATATGATTTCATCATATATATATATATATTTTATATATACATATATATATATATATATATTAATGTCGCAATTATAATTCAAAGTATATTGTTGTAC
>OVAF01001352.1:0-23088 GCA_900406245.1 Odontarrhena argentea | reverse complement strand
TGGAAAACCTGTTAGTCCTAAGTGGTTAGGATTAGATCCTGTTTTCCTACAGTGTGTTTCTCGTTATTGTTGTAGTCTCCTTCTAGTTTCTTCTAGTTTCTCCTTTGTTCTCCTTTGTAATCTGTAACAGAGGTAGAAAACGTCTCCTAAGTTTCGTTTTCATTACAGCAGTTGTACTGAACTTAATACATTGAAATAGGCCGGGGAATTCTCTTCACGGATCCAAACTCTCGCATCGCAAGGCTCTGTCCCAGACCGTGAATTAATGGCTCCTAAGCACTGGATGTCTTGAATTTTTACATCAATATCTTTACTTTTGTGCAAGAGAGTTACAGTTGCACATTTGTTACTTTCTTAGCTCAAAAGATTTGTATCATTTGGATATTAATGACTGGCTTTGTTGTTATTATCTACTTTTTTGTGTTGTAACATAATGGGCGTTGTATGCTCACCGCCTTATTTCATTAAAACGACGACGTGTCATCCAAATTTCTTAGATTGACTCTCTCATATAAGCGTCACGACGACGATTCACGCGTTTCGAAAACAAACGATTCCCGGCGAAATTGTCAGTCATCCCTGTGCGGTTGTGCCAAGTTCGGCGAAAACACTCGCAGATTTTGCCTTCTCCTTCAAGCTGCTTATCTCTCTCACAGGTGTATATCACCATTCTCTCCGGTAAGTTTTCTCGTGTTATCTTCTTCCACTGCTCTCAGTTTTTTCCGTTTCTTTCCTGGATTTCAATTTGGGTATAGATTGTTTCACGAAGTGAATTCTGAGTTTTAGGGTTTCTAAGTTTGTAAACCAATATCGATTATTAGGTCTATAACAAGAGGAAGAAGATGATCTTCAAGATCGAAGACGTCGAAGTCTACTTCCCTTATGACAACATATACCCAGAACAATACGATTACATGGTTGAATTGAAACGAGCCCTAGATGCTAAAGGACATTGTCTTCTCGAGATGCCTACAGGAACTGGCAAAACCATTGCTCTTCTCTCTCTTATCACCAGTTACCGACTCTCTCGTCTTGCTTCTCCGATCAAGCTTGTTTACTGCACGCGTACTGTTCATGAGATGGAGAAAACGTTGGCTGAGCTTAAGCGACTACATGATTACCAAGTAAAACAGATCGGTGCTCGGGCTAATGTACTTGCCATTGGTCTTTCTTCAAGGAAGAATCTTTGTGTTAATCCTAAGGTTTTAAAGGCCGAGAATCGGGATTCCGTTGATGCTGCTTGTAGGAAGCGGACCGCTAGTTGGGTTAGGGACTTGGCTGCTGAGAATCCGAATGTAGAACTTTGTGATTACTTTGAGAACTACGACAAGGCTGCTGAGAATGCGTTGTTGCCTCCTGGTGTCTATACTCTAGAGGTAAGATTATGCAAGTTTGGATTTTTCTACGATTTGAATACTGTTTTCAAGTTTTTTGCACATTTTGACTGGTTGTGAATGTGTGTTTCGATGTTAGGATCTAAGGGCGTTTGGTAAGAGTAAAGGATGGTGTCCGTAATTCCTTGCGAGGCATATGGTTCAGGTCGCCAATGTTATTGTTTATAGCTACCAGTATTTACTGGATCCTAAGGTTGCTGGAATTATATCCAAGGAGTTACAAAAGGAGTCCGTTGTAGTGTTTGACGAGGCGCATAATATAGATAATGTGTGTATTGAAGCACTCAGCGTCAGCGTGAGGAGGGTTACACTTGAAGGAGCTAATCGAAATCTTAATAAGATTGAGCAAGAAATTGAGAGGTACACTATTCTTGATAGGTCTTGAATCTAATACTAATAACTAATCTTGAATTGCATTTTCTATTTGCCTATTTGATTTTCTATGGAAATTTAAGTTTAGTCAGAAAAATATATGCTTTTACGAGATTTAGTGACTTAATGAATTGAAATTGGGGAACATAGCAACTTGAAGAACATGACTGTCTTGTTTAGTGATCCTATGGTGTATAGCCTGTTCTTTTGCTGATACTTATTTTAAATTCTTATCACACTATAAAAATTGTCTAATTGGTAGGAAGGTTCAAGGCTACAGATGCAGGAAGATTGCGAGCTGAATACAACCGGCTGGTTGAGGGTTTGGCACTGAGAGGGGACTTATCTGGTAAGAATATTAGCAGAAATGTGATGCGTGGTTTGGTTGATTTTATGAACTTGACGTGAGGTATATGCTTTCCTGCAGGAGGTGATCAGTGGCTTGCTAACCCTGCGCTTCCCCATGATATTCTAAAGGAGGCTGTCCCAGGAAATATTAGGGGAGCTAAGCACTTTGTACATGTTTTACGCCGATTGCTTCAGTACTTGGAGGAACGGCTGGGCACTAAGATCGTGGGGAAAGAAAGCCCAGTTAGCTTTGTATCGTCGCTTCATTATCAGGCTGGGATTGAGCAGAAAACACTGAAGTTCTGTTATGACCGGCTCCAATCTCTCATTTTAACTCTTGAAATTACCGATACGGATGAGTTTTTGCCTATCCAGACAGTATGCGATTTTGCAACTCTTGTTGGAACATATGCAAGGGGCTTTTCCATTATCACCGAGAGAATGCCTCATATTCCAGATCTTATATTGCAGGTCAGTATGTTTTGATCTGCTTTCTTTTGAGTTTGTATTGTTGTCTGGTTTTACCATGTGAATTATCTATTGAGAGCTGTATCTGAAACATATATCCTTCTGTATTTAGTTAAGCTGTCATGATGCTTCTTTGGCCATAAAACCGGTGTTTGATCGTTTCCAATCAGTTGTGATAACATCAGGCACCTTGAGTCCAATTGATCTGTACCCCCGTCTTCTTAATTTCAATCCTGTTGTTAGTCGAAGCTTTAAGATGTCAATGACACGAGACTGCATCTGTCCTATGGTCTTGACTCGAGGAAGGTATGCAGGTTATAAAGAGAAGGTTCCTAAACACTGACCTGATTGTTTATGTTTTTTGAATTTACTTTTCTTTTTCCGTCTTTTCAGTGATCAGCTTCCTGTTAGCACCAAATTTGACATGAGAAGCGATCCTGGTGTTGTGAGGAATTATGGAAAGTTTCTGGTAGAGATGGTATCTATTGTTCCTGATGGAGTTGTTTGCTTCTTTGTTAGTTACTCATACATGGATGGCATTATTGCTACATGGAATGAAACTGGAATTCTGAAGGTAAGGCTCTCTTCTACCCTTTTCCATGTCAGGATTATTAACAGATTTTACATGAAGTTGAAATCTTTGTATGATATCTTGCAAATGTTTGTAGTTGCCATATGCTTTCATGTAAACTTGTTTCTTACGATGACTACTGCTCTTAATTTTCTGTAGGAAATAATGCAACAAAAACTTGTCTTCATCGAAACGCAAGATGTTGTAGAAACAACATTGGCACTGGACAACTATCGTAGGGCTTGCGATTGTGGAAGAGGTGCAGTTTTCTTCTCTGTAGCCAGGTAAACAAATTATCTGAGTCATAGGTGGTTTGGGAACTCTGCTTAGTTGATTCTATACTATACTCATGTAAAGAATAATGAAACCATCTCGTTTAAAAAATTTCAAAGAGATTGATCATATTCTGTATATGAATGGCAGGGGAAAAGTTGCTGAAGGAATCGATTTTGATCGTCAGTATGGAAGACTGGTTGTGATGTTTGGAGTACCTTTCCAATATACATTAAGCAAGTAAGTTATATTCAGAAAGATATTTGTTCCATCATTTTCGGGTTTGCTGTTCCTGTACATTCAGCATATGTGACCAATGGAAGATGCTAATAAGGAAACGGAAAAAAAAATTTATCAGGATATTACTTGCACGATTGGAGTATTTGCGGGATACATTTCAAATAAAGGAAGGCGATTTCCTAACTTTTGATGCCTTGGTATGATTCTACCTTTATTATCAAATGGATATTTGGTGAAAATCTCTTACGTGTTTCTGGCTGGTATTAACTTGGTGCTGCATAACAGAGGCAAGCAGCTCAATGTGTAGGACGAGTAATCTGGTCAAAGGCTGATTATGGAATGATGATATTTGCAGACAAGAGGTATACATACGTACTCCTTAAAGTCTCCCTCTCTGAGTGTGATCATCTAGGTTCTTGCCAGTTTGCCTCGAAAATAGAAAATCACGCTACACTCTTACTTAGGAATGGGAAGAAGTTATATGTTCATGTTGGTTTGTGATCTCAAATCCCTTTACTTAGGATTGCCGTTGATGTTTAAACTTGCAGATATAGCCGTCACGATGAGCGTTCCAAATTACCCGGTTGGATACTTTCGCATCTGCGTGATGCAAACTTGAATCTGAGCACTGACATGGCTATCCACATTGCCCGAGAGGTAAAAATAAAATTCACCTACAACTCACAGCTAAAAAGGCCATGAGCATTGAGAATGTAGGAGTTGAAAAAGATTGAGTTTTTCTTTTGTAGTTTCTAAGGAAAATGGCTCAACCATACGATAAGGCCGGTACTATGGGCACAAAAACTCTTTTAACACAAGAAGATTTGGAGAAGATGGCTGAGACTGGTGTGAAAGACATGGTTTATTAGTAAACGAGTTTGGTTTTTTTGCTATTCTTCATTACTTGGTAGTTTACATGGTGGATGCCTTTCTTGACCTTTTTTTTATTCCATTGGATTTGGTTCAAATGTATTAGATTTGGAACAAGTCCGCAGGATCCAGTCAAATTCTGAATAATTATGGGATCAATGATATACGATAGTAGTCCATCTATTAGAAGAAAAAAAAAACCATTACTGGAAAACAATGACAAGCTCATTCTCTAAAGCTAATATATTGTCATTCGCCATTTATCAACTCTGGACCCATTATAGCGAAAGTAATACACTTTGCTGTCTTGTGGTACACGAAATCCTACTGATCTGTAGTGCAATTTCAAGGACCCTCCATGTGCCGACAAAAAAAAACAATCAAGCTTTTATGTATTGCCATGAAGAAAAGAAACTTGCAAAGATACATGCGTGAATTTAGACTTATCTAAATGCCAAAGAATATATAACTAGACAAATTAGCAGAAACATTCATGAAATAAAATTATCGTTAAGAGAAAAGATTGAATTAAAGAAAATCTCAAACTCAAACAAACAGCTCACCCCACTTTGGCAGTATTTTACCAAACTCAAATAATAACACTATACATGAATTTAATTCATCAAGCCCATATTTATGATACAGAATATAGATCAGATAAAAAAATAAGAATAATAATGATTTATTATAAGATATCTGATTATTACTTTTCTCAGAACTTGAAGCCGAGGCTGGTCCATTTCTTTGCAGAAGACTCTTTCTTGGGAGGTCTTGCATTTGGATCTATCAGATTCTGTAGAGACTTGGCTTTGTAGTTCCGCGACCGCCCAGCTTCCTTCAAAAGCTCGGCCAAACGCTTCTTCTCATCTTCAAAATCCGGATTCGCAGTCCCGAGCTTCTCCTCTCTCAGCTTTAGAACCTGCTCTAGAATTTCAATCGCATCCTCTATTCTGCAAAATACATAGCCATCACATATATGAAATTTAGTTTCTGGCCAATAGCTTTCGTAACGGGTGTCTAATCTAATTTAATCAATCTAATTTAGTCAATCCAATCCCGAGAAATCTCCCCAAAACCAAGCTGAAGCGAAAATAGATCGTTTTGGTTTTATAATTTATGTATCTGACCAAACCATAACCAAAAACCCAAAATAATGATTCAAACCTAAATTTCATATCAAATTCTTTAAAAATTATCTAAATGACAGAACCCGAACCCAAATCTGAAGCCATATCATACGAAAACAATCCGAAAATGGAAATATCCCAAACCAGAAACTGACTGGGAACCCCAATCTTTCATATCATATCAACTGTTTTTATTCTGGTTTAGATAATGATTTTGATCAAGTTCAGATAACCTTAATGGATTGTGAATCAGGTGAATGAGCAGATCAGTTGTGTTATGACACATACCTTCCCATGGCGTCATAGGTAGCAGCTAAATTGCTGTAAACACCGAGAGTGTCCTGATCGCAGGGTCCACGTTCTTGTTCAAGAATCCCTCTTGCTTCTTCAAACAGCTCACCCGCTTCATCAATCTTGAATAGCTGAACACATGCTAGTCCCATCTGGTTTAATACAACCCCGAAGAACGCAGATTTCTCACCCGCTGCCCGCAGCTTCGTCACAGCGCTCTCAAATGCGGTTCTCGCATCCTCATACCTCCCCAATGTGTAATACATTACTCCCATTCGTGCCTCTAACCCTGAAAGTAAATTACATACAAAGAAAGTATTGTAAGGAAAGAGTTTTGTAAAGAATGAAACTTTCTCAGTGTCACCGAGTATTTTATCAACCAAACATCATATTTAGATTCATTTTCTCGTCTGCTCACATTCTAGTTGCTATATATTATCCCTCCAATAAGCATCCACATCCCTAATATCTAGGACTCTTTGATGATATCTGTTACACACTCATAAATTAGTAACTTGGCTTATCACGGCTTATATTACAGCCCATTTCAGCAGCAAACCACTAAGGTTGTTGAAGCAGCTTTTACTCAGATGCTTAACCACACAAAAAATCAGTACTTAGCATTCAATCTGGGACCAAAATCGGTCAACTCTAAACACAAAAAACATCATGGTTTTGATTGGTATTTACCTGCAATGGCACTCTGCTGTCCTGGTTTATCCTCAAGCAATTTCATTGACTTCTGAAGTAGCTTCAATGCTTCCTCAGGTTCATCCACAGACTCATAAATTGCAGAAATCTCAGTTAACCCACCAGCAATCTCCTCCACAGTTGTCCCAGGCACCGGCTTGTTGTATATCCTCAAGGCGTTCTCACAATAGGACTTGGACTCACGGAGTTTCCCCGTTCTATGGTAAAGCTCAGCCAATCTGACAAACACTGACGCGACCGTAGGATGAGTCTCACCTTTAGAGGACTTGAACACAGTGAGAGCCTTCTGGTAAGAGAACACAGCCTCATCAAACCGGCACAGTGACATGTAGATGTTCCCAATGCTAACATCAATTGATGCAACCTCGGATTCTTGCCCGCTCGCAATC
This sequence comes from Odontarrhena argentea, assembly GCA_900406245.1. Classification (NCBI taxonomy): domain Eukaryota; kingdom Viridiplantae; phylum Streptophyta; class Magnoliopsida; order Brassicales; family Brassicaceae; genus Odontarrhena; species Odontarrhena argentea. The sequence continues at coordinate 16,034 of OVAF01001352.1, read as the reverse complement.
ATAGCCATACTAGCAAGGACAAGGTGCTCCAGGGCATTTTCATAATCTCCCTTAGCCTCACAGATGATTGCCATCAGCCTTCTATCAGCTGCCTCCTCCAGTGAGGCAGGTTCACTATGCGCACGGTGAATTTCTAAAGTTTTCTTGCATAACTCTTCGGCTTTATTGAATTGCATTGCCTGCACGTAAGCTTCTGCTAAGTACCTGAAATAGTTAGGAGCTTCAAAAACCGTCCAAAATGCCTTCTTCAATTCAATTGAATCATCAAACCATAACACCCACAATCTCACCAAATCTAACTTAGATTCAGTTGCTATCAAACTAGATCTATTAAACACTGACACTATATCGAATCGTTTGTGTTAAAAATGCGAACCTGCAAGTTTCTCCAACTCGTGGATCTGTATCGCCCAGAGTCTGGATCTGGATCTTAAGACCTTCCTCGTAACAAGCAATAGATCTATCGATCTGACCAAGCATCGACAAGGTGTCACCGAGTTGCATATGGCCGGAAAAAGCAGCTAGAGAGTGGTCGGGTCCACGAATCGGGTCAGGAACCTGTATAGCCCGCTCGAGCGGCGGAACAGCTTCATCGAATCGGCCAAGACTGCAGTAAATTGCGGCGAGAACATGGAGACTCATAGCTAGATCGAGAACAGGTCCACCATCGCTTCCGCCGGGAATGGGTGGGGCAACGGCGGCGCAACATCTCTCAAACGACTTGGTAGCACGGATCGCGTAATCCAATGCTTTATTAGGACCTTCACCCGAAGCTATAGCGTCACGAGCGAGCTTAAGAAGGAAAGGACCGAGATCTGGATTGTCGAGAGACGGATCGTCGACGTCGATAACGGCGGCGGAGGAAACGCCAGGGGAATCTTTCTTGGCGGATCTACCAGGTGAAGGTTTAGATCGAGATGGTGTGGAGGAAGGAGTCTTCTTCATTGGGGTTCGTTGTGGGTTAGAGAGCTCGGATCGTTGGGGTTGCGTGTCTGGCACGGCGACACGTAGAGGCGGCGCATCGGCCGGAGTTTTGACTGAGACGAGGCCTGGCATTGCTGGCATCTATGAGAGAGAGAGGATGCAAGATTTTTGGTTTTGGATCGAAAGAAGAGATCCAAGTGGAGAAGGAGACGAGTCAGTCAGTGAAAGGGGGTAAGGCTAATTTCGTAATAAAGTTCAGATGTTGAGGATTTAACGGTCATGTTGTTAGGTAAGTTTGGGTAGTTATAGTTTTTTTTTTAAACATAAGCTAAATACATTTTCTACTTAGGGAAGTTGCCTATTTGCTTCATCTAATATTCTCAATCTATATAACCTTTTCCCTAAATATGAATGGTTTCTTATTCGCAGTTTTATTCCTAGAAATGAATGAAGTTCTCATAAGAAATTTAAACAATAACTAGTCATGCATAGTTTCTAATTCCTATTTATCGAACCATGATTCACTGTACAATTTCCAAAATCCTAACAAGAGAACTTCAGACATCATAACGACAACCATGAAAGCAATAATAATTGAAAGCATATAAATCATAAGGTCCAGAAAAATTCTCCAAAGAAAAGGGGGATGAAACGTCTCCCTTCCAATGATCTCTTAAATATAAACTCTGAAAGATGAAGAACAAGGAAATAAGAAAGCTGGTGAGCTAGTTCACCTGAAAACTTTGAAGTTTTTGAAGTGCGTGTGGAAGTCTGGCTCGTGTCTATCCTTTAATTGTTGAAGAATGTCTGCTAAATCCTGAGAAGATTCAAAATCTTTTCGGGGAACGCTCTAAGATTTGGTCTTATCATCAGGCAGGTTCGAGCGAATATTCCAAGGTTCGATCAAATTTTCTCTGGAATATTCCTTTGGACAATTCTTGAATATCTTCTGTATATTCGGGATATCTTCTGAAGGTTCTCGAAGTCTTTAGGCTTATCCAACTCTTTTTGGCCGAAATACTCAGACAGACAAGTCTTCAGTAATTGGGCGTAACTCCTTGAATATTGGGCCGATTACTTGATTCTAGATCCACTAGAAAATGGGAATGTTGTCCTAAAAGGTCAGCTTCATCCAAAATGCACGTCCTCCTCATATGGGATTGATCTTCAAGTATGCTGATTTAATGGAAAACTCCTGTATTTAGACCTGAAATGCCTTGTTTTCTCAAAAACACTATGAAAACATAAAAAAGTTAAAAACACCAGATTCTTACATGGTTATTTTAGTTTTGTTAGGAAAAACAATAAATACACATAGCTAAAAAACGGTAAAATATCTACCATATCAGCTATGCTAATTAAGTCATGAACTTATCACCTATGAATTAGATCTTAGGCTTCATGCTAAATGCACGCATGATTGGTACAAACCTGAGCAGTTCTATATACGTATAATTTCTCTTCGGAAAGAAATTTGGTTTAGGATATTGTGTGAACAACTAGCCTGTTAGTAACTTGCTGAATTAATCCTCGTAGATTTCACAATGAAATTTGGTATCCTAAGGTTTAGTTGAGATAGCATATGTGGCTCACCCATAGTCTGGTTTACAAGTGTTAGGTTTAAAAAATCGATATATCCCAGATAGTGTCAATCAACACTCTCATAGTGTCGGGTGATAACAATCTAACAAAGTGTTGATTGACACCTTCATAGTGTCGGTCGACACCGATGCTTTCTATTAGCCATACGCCCGAGCCACCCGACAACCTGACATCTCGTTTAGTTTGAATACAAACTCATCATGTCTTGTTGACTTACTTATGTACTTTCATTTCATCATCCTACTTAGATTTAATCCATTTGCATTTTAGATGTGATTACTATTGTTCTTTAAGAATTTTGACCATTTACTACACTACAACTTCATAGTTGGAAGTGTGTTTTAGTTTTTTTAATATCATTTGAGTACACACACTAATTCTGTCTATCAAGAAGTAATCTTCAGAATAAGACATACCAAATACTTGTTGTGTTGAAACACTATGGAGCCAAAGAAGATGGATATATGTGGTGATTGACAAGCTGACCCGAGATAGCCCCGTAATCATCCAAGATTGACGCTAGAGTCTTACTATCACAAGAATTGGCTTTATAGGAAAATAATGAGTCATTGCGAATAGTAAGTGAGTAATTCATGGACAATCGATGATATTGGCTAACCCAGTTGTGTCGAGTCAATTTTTTAGATAACATTTCAACATAAAAAAAAAAAAAATGGCGACAAAGGATCACCCTAGCTGAGTCCACGCTGTAGTTGAATAGTCCATATGTCGTGACTGTATTGCTGGGTTTGGTCCATGAGTTTTATAAGAGTCGCCTGACACTTAAGTGCTTAGTAACTTCTGGGCCTAGCCCACTTAATTGTTCAACATGATGAAGCGGTGCTGAGAATTGACTAAGTGTTTAATTCGTAACTGAGACGATCTTTGCCTCATCGTTCGTCTTTGACTTGATTTTTCTCGCTTTCGCTCGTCATTTATGGGTCCTCTTGCTTCGTCATTGATCTTGTCCTGAAGACTTCAAGCTTCGTCTTTTCTTTACTGCGTCATTTTGTTTGGCGTTGGTTCATAATTCGTTTAGCTTGGTGATGTCGAGCCACAAGTTCTTGTTGCGGTCAACGCCTTAGTCATAATATCGCTTGTTTCTCGTAGTAATTTCATCTTCCTGTTTAGCCATTTGGTTCGGCTTTTCAGCCTGGCTTTGGTTCGTCACTTGTCGACTTGTTCTAGCCGAACCAACGATATGCTTGGTTGGTCGGTTATCTCCTTGTGATCAAGGCCGAACCTACCAGATGCTTACAATTTGGATCGTCATTCGTTGCTCACTTGAAGCGAACCTTTTCGACGTCACTTGAAGCCGAACCTTTTCGACGTCACTTGAAGCCGAACCTTGTGGAGCTGAGCCTAGGCTTGTCATTTTCTGCTTGGTCGAGGCCGATCCCGATGGTTCGTCAGTCCGATAGAGTCTTTGAGGCCGAATCATTTTGGTTCGTTATTTCTTCTCACAGCTGTTAAAACGCATAGTCATTTGGTCTTTGTCTAGCCGTAACGTAGTCTTTTTAGTTGTCATGAAAGTTTATCCTTTTGCATGGGCCTTCAATACTTAGTCTTTTTGGCTAACACGAACGCCTATTCTTTTGCCTAGGCCTTCAACACTTAGTCATTTTGCTGAACGTCTAACCGTTTTCCTAGGCCTTTAACACTCAGTCATTTTGTTGAACGCTTAACCGTTTGCCTAGTCACTCATCACTTAGTCTTTTTGGCTCATACTTGTTATTATGACGAGTCCTCCTTCTTAGCTAGAGTTTGACTTCCTTTTTTAGTCATCTTGAGCATTGACTTTAAGATGAAAGATTTTGACCCCAACACAATATTCGTGTGTATTCGAGAGTTGGATTAAAAGTGCAATGGTTAAAGAAAATACATACACTACATTGGTCCCACCCACAATTATTGGAGAAAAGTTACAATATAATTTTTTATGTGCATTATCATACTTTACTGACATATCAATTAAACTGTGATAATAATTTTAATAGATTAGCAACATCACTTACATTTTTTTGTTTTTAAAATTGTTTGAAATAATTTTTTGACGCCAAAAATATAAAAATCGGGTTCTTCTACAAGCTATTAGAATTGGTGTCACCTTTTAAACCCATTAGAAAATCCGGTGAGTGAATTATTTGATGGCAACATTCATCCTAAGAGGATTAGACGGATGTTAAAAGTTAAGATTACTCATTGATTTACGAAAAATAAAATAAAAATAAAATAAAAATGTCAGTCATTTCTTTCCTACCTTCCAACTCTCTTTCCCCCGCCCTTTTTCTTTTCATAGGGGGCTATGAATACGTCAAATTATCCTATTGGATGTAAGGTAGGTCGATACATGATTCATTCTTCGTTATATGAAGTTATGAACCTTGTGAATTGTGATGTAGCATCGGTTGTGATAAGTAATCACCGTCAAAACACAAATGTTGACGTCTCTCGCACACTGTTTTTAAGTTCAACCATTATGTTACGGCCACGTACGTTGAAACGACAGGGAAGTTTTGGACTCGTGCCAGATAGAATGTCAGTTTTGTGATCTGGTAATGTTCGACCAACAAATTAATTAAAGAAAATATAAATTAATAATCTTAGAAAAAGAAAAACTATTAATTAACTAAATAATTAATAAGTAGAAAGATAATATAAAGAGTACCCAGACCAGCTTGGTTTCTTCCATACACCATGTGATAAGATACGTTTGACGGTCCATGTCACCTTAATTAGGAGCAAACTTTTATATAATCCCAGTTTATATTCTTAGATTTTAAACATTTTTTTAACTACCTCTACCACTCAAATAATTCATTAGTAGTTTTCGGATTTTAATTATTGGTACATACGGCGAATAATATATAAACTTTCTTCATATAGTTATCTTCTTTTCGAAGAGCTGGCAGCTGGCTATAGAGAATCAAAAGACTCTAAGCAATTTTTTTTTTAAAACAAAAAATCCAATATAATAAGATTCAGAAAAGAAAAGGATAAGAGGTCAAATGAAATGTTGAACGACTAATCCCAAGCCATCATATTAAAGTATAACTGTTAGCCTAGTATGGTATTTTACAAATATGTTTTCTTTCAAACCTTAGCCCTCTACTAATTATTAGCATGTACAGATCCGACTTAACATTTTAAAAAACCCGTAGGTTAAAACTTTTTTTAGGGGCCCTTTGCTATATATCATATCATTAATTAACTTTTTGAAGAAATATTGACGTGTAACTGTGACAAGGTGAAAAAAATGTGGCGTGGACTTTTGAGCTCTTTTGATTGGGACAACAACTTTGCAGAGAAAATTTTCGTTTTCATAAATAATTCTGATTTTGTTGTTTTTATTAATTTATTGTTATTTCTTATTTTTCTGAAATATTGTTTCACAATATAGATGGATAGAAAATACATTTGTATATATCCACATTGAACATTAAAATTTTAATCCATGTACGTAATAATAATGGTGCACCATATATTAGAAGGTTTTTTTATTCACGTTTGGGTTTTATACTGAGATATTTCTCCCAAATTCAATCATTCTTTTTTAATGATATAAACAAAATGTATATAACATAACATATATATTGTAATGATCATATAATATAAATGAATTTAGAAAGATATATGATTTGTACTATTTAAATAATAATTTATTAAGTATTATATATATTGTGATGATCATATATTACACTTTTATCCAAAAATTACTCATCTAAGATATATTACAATATGATCATCAAATAATCATCGTGTCAATATATAACAATTTAATCAAGTGGTATATAGTTTTTGTAGATGATCTCTTTTATAATTTTGTATGAGTTTTTTTTTTTTTTTTGGTAAGTGAGAGGGGGTCAAGCCCCCGTATTAATTAAAAAAAAAAAAAAAACAGAACAAAAACTAAATACGAACAGAACGGGGCTGCGTAGAACCCATAACATCATCCAGTAAAATGGTCCTAATACTAGTCGGACTATCATCAAAAACATGTATCCCCAATAGTAAGGACTGAGAATAGTTCGCTAATCCATCCGCTAGGCGATTAACTTCCCTATACACATGTGAAATATGGACTAACCAGTCCTTAGAAATCAAGCCATAACACAGACGTACTAGGAAGGATAGGGGGTGATGATTTTCTATCCCATTCTTAAGAAAGCCAACAACAATCTCCGAATCAACTTCCACCTCCAACCTCATAATTCCCTTTTCCCAAGCGATGCACAAACCATAATACACCCCCCAAAGTTCCGCCAGAGGAGCCGAGCATATACCAATGTTAAGAGCAAAACCGCCACACCAAGAACCATCACCATCCCTTATAACACCACCAGTTGTTGCATATCCCGGATTGCCCCGAGATGCCCCGTCTGTGTTCAACTTTAGCCATCCAACCCGAGGAGGCACCCACGCAATCATCCTCTCCTCTCGTATTACTCCTCTCGGGCCTCTTCTGATATGATCGTGAGCTAACACCGATTCCAAATCCTTATCTTTAATAAGCTTAACCCGGTCCCTACACTTCCCTTGAACCCCAAAGACATTTCCACAACGCCATTTCCATCCCCACCACACTGCAATAGCAAAGATAGTAGACCAAGGACACCCATGTACCTTACTATCATCTCCCAAATTTACATACACCCACTCCAATAGCGTCATAGAGAAGAACGCATCATGTCTTGTATGCGGCACCAGTCTCTGCCATATACCCGACATGGCTGGGCAGTCACGTAAGATGTGTAAACTTGTTTCATCACCACTTTTACAAACTGTGCATAACCCGGAAGTACAAAGATGCCGTCTCAACCTCTCAACATTTGTCATCAAAGCTTGATGAGTAGTTAACCAGAGAAATACCCTGACCCTCTCTGGCACTATAACATGCCCTACCCGGTCAAAGAAGCTCCCCATCTGCTGTGTTGGAGACATATTTTGTGTTAGAAGCATATAAGCAGACTTCACTGTAAACTTGCCATCCGTACATTCACCCCATGATAGCCTGTCCTTTGCGCCCGTTAGTAAGTCCACCACTCTCGAAGAAAGCTTAAGTCTCAACTCCTCTGAAACATACGGCCCAATAAGCGTATCATCGCACCCCGATCCAACCTGCCATAAATCCCGGACTTTAGCACCTCTCAGATTGTCGGGGATAGCTTTATTCACTAAATCAGCAATCGGTAATTCACACAACCATTTATCTGTCCAAAAACAGACATCACTTCCATCACCAATGATCCACCTTAGACCTGGAACCACACCTTCTCTCATTCCAAGACCTACACTTCTCCAAGTAGAGGACCAATTGTTCTTCACCACCAACCAAGATGAATCTCGTACGTCTCCAACTCTATATTTGCTCCGGAGGACCCGAGCCCACAAACTCCCTTTATCGTTTAACAGTCTCCATCTCAACTTTGCCAACAAGGCAATATTCATTTGTTTTGCTTTACGAATTCCCAAACCTCCTCCTGCTTTCGAAACGCAACACGTATCCCAGGCAATCAAATGTGTTTTCTTCTTCATAGGTGTTGTACCCCATAAGAACGATCTCGAAATCTGATCAAGCTTCGCAAGCGTAGCCTGCGGTAAAGAAATAGTAGACATGGAGTGTACCGGAATAGATGATAAGACAGCCTTGGTAAGTGTTAGTCTTCCAGCCATGCTGAGAAAACGACCTCTCCATCCTGCTAGCCGTGACTCAACACGCTCAATAACCCCACGAAACATCTCCTTATTGATTCTTTTATGCAGAACCGGCATCCCTAAATACTTCCCCAATTCACGTGTGGCTTTTATTCCACTCTCATCTGTGATTAGCTTGCCGAGCTCTCTGCTCACATTGTCTGAGAAGGAAATTTTCGACTTCTCCTTACTCACTTTCTGGCCCGATGCGAGACAGAACTTCTCCAATACTCGGCGGATTACTCTCACTTGGGAAACAGATGCTTCTGCAAATAAAATTAGGTCATCAGCAAAGCAAATGTGTGACAATTTGGGCCCACCTCTAGATAAACTTATGGGCTTCCATTCTTTTGATGCAACAGAGAGATCTATCAGGTGACACAGGCGCTCCAAACATCCATCATGACCGCCTCATCGCCAAAAAAATGGCTCTCGAGGGTGATCTTGGCGATGAGGCGGGCATGATGGATGTTTGTGTGAGTTTTAAAGGAATAAAAATTTTGATTAGTTTGTATGAGTTTGTTTTTGTGGATAATAATATAGTTTTTTTTTTTTATTATGTACACGAACTTTAAATTTAATTCCAACAACATATTATATCTAAATTCAATATCTTCTTATCCAAATAAGATATTTTAGTTTCCTTAAATTTAGCTAATGAAGTTTGACATATTTGCATCCATATTCATTAAATTGTTAATAACAATAATTTATAAACCCAAAGGAATCATAACAAAAAGTTTGAAAAACAATCACTAATGTTATATAGTTATAGTTTTTTTTTTTTTTTGGCCGTACCTTTCCAATTTTCTATTAAATACCCAAAAAATAGGTGATTTGTGTATGAGTTTGCTCTACAAATAACTCAGTCCACAGTTATTTGTTTATGTACCATATTAAAAAATCATTCTCTCTTCACTAATCATCTCTTTTTGTTTTTGATGTGGGAGGTTCAAAAAATAATTAGGTATCAAATTCACACGGATTTAGTTTTATAGTTCATATAAATGAGGTTTGATTCTGTTCAGCAGTCTTTTCAAGATAAATTTCTTCTAAGAATTTTTTTTTTTAGATTATTGTTCATCTTCTTCTCCTGTGTTTGACCGATTATATTTGTTCTTCTTTGTTTGTGTGATGTTTTTTGTTTTGCACGTGATACTCCTTCTACATGTATCTCTAATTCCTTTTTTATTAGTTTTGTTTGCGTTTGCTAAAATTTTCTTCCGTGCCTACAAACTAATCAAAATTTTTGTGGCTCCAAGAAGTTGAGGATCCACATGCATGGTTACCTAAATGAAGTCAGTGGTTGAGGAATTCCTTTAAATCAGAAATCAAGGAGCTTGAAGAAAAGCTGAAACCATCTAAGAGCGAAGCTAATACATATAGTCGTAAGAGAGGTGGATCATCGAGGTGAGCCAAATCTACTATGGTTTTATAATTATCTTTAGAGTTGTAGGAAATCTTTTTATCATATAAGTAGTGAGAAAGAAGTATTTTCCATACATACTTTTACGATATTCTTCTTTCTCTGTCTCTCATGTATTATTTTTATTTTTTCATTTATATGTTTTCTCACTTTTCAGATTTTTCAGAATTGATAGAAAAATTTTGTTCTTATTTCAGCATGTCGTTTTGTATATTTTTGATGACTTTTTGTTTGTTGACTATTTTGGTGGCATCAAATAATATCTAGCAAATATTGGACAATGCGTTTTACAACAATAAAGATTAAGTCTAACATCAAAAGTTTCAAGTTTGAAACTCAAGAAGAGAAGATTTGGTGATAAGCTTCCTTACTGAAGATACAAAAATTCTTTTATGTTTATGATTTGTTACTCCTATTTTTGTAAATACCCATGAGATAAAAAGTTTATTAATATACAATTTTGTGTGATTTCTTAATGCTTTTCACGTTTAAATCCAGAACATGGTAACCATTCTATTATACCTAAGTCCAAATGATACAATTTTTTAATCAAATATTTATTCAGTTTATTTCGGGTTTTTTTAACCATATAATTTAAAACGAATATAAAATATTTTAAGTTGATTAAAAATTTAAGATATCTACCCATATATAAATATATATATATATATTAAAAGACAAATAGTTTGAACTAAGGTAAGACAAGTATTTTGAGACCATGGGAGTGTGCAAAAGTCTTTGGAGTTTCATATGGTTTGAAGTCATCTTGGGTTGCTAAGGCAGATTCGATGTCTTGTGAAGATTAGGTTGCACACGAAGTTCTACATGGGATATTGAAGTGAAATTTGGAAGGATTGTAGTCCGGTGTGTTTTACCAAGTCTAGTACGGGACTATCAAGGCTGATCGAGATGGGTTGAAGATGAGGCTGTATCTGGAGTTTGGCTTAAGTTTTTGGCCTGATATTTCACTGGAAGATAGCCATGCACGTAAGGAGGACGTGAAGATTTGAATCATGCAAATCGGACAAGAACTGAGGGAGTTACGAAGCTCACAAGTCTCGATCATAGGCTGGATGCAGTGCATTTCCGGACCAGGCAACTCTCCTCGTAACTGCCCGGTGCCGCTTCCCGGTGGGAAGCCGAGTTGTCCAGATTGCTCGGACAGGCCACCCAGACCGGGCAGGATAAAGGTTGTGGCCGGTCCACCCACACTGGCCACCCACACCGGCCACCCAGACCGGCCGTGCTGAAGCTCGTGGCCGGTGTCAGTTCATTCTGACGGGTTTGACCAGATTTTTTGGTCATTTGACCACCTTTTACTATAAATACAAAATGTTGATTAACCCTAATGACTTATGCCTTTCTTATTCCTAGTTTTCTCTAAGTTCTCAAGAATACTTTGTAGTTTCTTTTGGATCTTTGAGTTTATGTTTATGAAGTTTTAATATTTTCTCTAATCATTTTCTTAATCATGCTTAGGGTAGATTTTTATTGTTTNTTAGTGATTTCCTTAAGCATGTGTGAGTAGTTTATCATTTGGATCTTGAGAATGGTAGATCTAGGGAATTAGATGAATGATTAGTGATGGATTAGGTTTCGGTAATCATTAGATCCTTAAGATTAGTGATGTTAATGCATGTTTAAACTTAGATTTCTAAGCATTGATCATAGGAGATTTTCGTGCCCGGAAGGTGTTCGATGAAATTCCCGAATGAACTATTTTCTTAGCTTTTCGTCTCTAGCCATTGGAAAATGATGTTAGAGTGATTAGAGGTATTTAGGACTTGTTATTAATGCTCATTGATTAGTAAAATTCGCAATCGGGAGATTAGTGGAATTTGATAATTAGTGAAGTGATTAAGACTAAGGGATTAGCTTAGTCATCTTTAGTGTTCCTTAGCCAAGGTTTGTGCTTAGATTATTGCCCAAACATCCATCATTAGCCTAGTAATCTAGTTTCTTAGATCATGATAGCCATTTCTCAAGGTCCAAAGTCTTTTATACGATTTCTTAAACCGCTTTCTAGTTTTTGCTTAATTTGAATTGCTATAGTTCTTGTTTTTTTTTTTTAAATTCTAGTTTTCAATTTAAGAAAAGCCAATTCATTTCCCTGATTACTTTAGCTTAATATAGTTTCTCTCAATTTTAGTGTATCAATTCCTATAACTCCTTGTGGATCAATCCTTTAGCTATACTAGGATGACTTAAGTGTTTCCTTAGTGTACTCAAGGTTAATTGATTGTATACGATCAATTATACACATCAGATGTGTTCATCAGATCGATTCGAAAAATCGTTTTTCCCTTCATAGCTTCTTGGTTTCAGACACACGATTTTGGAATTGAGTAATCATACGTTGACCTTGGTGAAACTTAGTTTCTACAGAGATTGCGAATGTCTTCTCGGAATGGCCAACGAAATCGAAAAGGTATCATCTAACTTTCAAACTTTAGCTTTTGTGATGAGAATTTCTATTACGTGTTCATCAAAAGAGAAAGCTTTGAGTTAATACAATTTCTGCAAATTTAAACCTCTGGGTTTATGAATGTTTTTAAGCAGCATGGTTGCTGTTCAGCATGGTCTAGAAGACGATTTCCACAAGATGCGATATCCCAGTTGAAGAGGCGGTTTGGCAAAATCTTCATCTTCGATCTCCTGCAAATTGTTTTGCGCGAGTCTCCAAGTTTGTTCCTTCTTATATCTCTTTCGTATATTCACCTTCGTTGAAAGATTTTCAGATTTCCATTGCATTTGAGTATATGATTGAACCGTTTCGTTGAATCAATATTTCGTTTTGAGATTGTATTCACTTATGGATTACATGTACTGTTAATTGTGTTTGAAAATCTTTCTGCATCATAGTCTAAATCGTAAGTATGAATGGATAAACTATTGTTTGATCTTTATGATATTTTTGTTGAAAATTTAAACCTACGGGAAAGATGATGATCTAATAATCTATGGTAAAGCATTTTGGTTTTTGACTTCGAAAATATCACCGATCTATGTAGTTCTTGCTCCTATGTCTCTAATGATATATGTTAATGCATTTTGGTATGAAAAAAACAAGTATTTCGATTAAACATATAACCTCATGTTTGTCCGGATTAGTTATTCCATTACATTTGGTGATGAGGAATTAAAGAAGTGGATCAGAGGATGGACAACATGAAAGAGATAATCACAAGATATGTTTCAATCATAAGTGTAGAGATACTTAATCTAAATAGATAGATGACGGATTAAAAAGGTCAAAAGATATAGTGATTGTTTAGAGTATTATCTAGTGGTTGTTCCATTTCTTATCTCTTATATTTTTTTAAATCAACAGCTCTACAATTACAACTCTGACTTTCCCCTTTCACAAATATTTGCAGGTTTGAGCATTTTAGGGTTGAAACCGACAAGTATTTTTGTAACATCCCTGGCCCGGTCCATTTGAAAATAAGACTTTAAATGAATTGAGTTAGCTACCTATGTCAACAAAGTGCACTTACCTTTTCCGGTTACATGCTTGAAAGAACTCCAGGGTTCGATCCGCGGTGCCGTGTGAGTGAGGACAAAACACGGGAAAGATCACGTGGTGATTGCAGGGACTGTACATCAATGGTCTATTAAATAATCACATTAATAACCCACCAAACATAAAATAAGAGAAATTTGCTATCACCCTAAAATTTATTATCTGAAATTCTTAGTTCGATGTAATTGATGAATTGAAGCGATAATTCAAGTAGTTAAAGCAATTAATAAGTTATAGATAATATGTCTTTTGATTAATCGATCATATTTTGGGGAAATTCAAATTTAATCACTATGTTCTCTATATTTTTGTATTAAAAGGGTCCATTTAATTAAGCATGGTACTTTTGTTGAATACATACATATGTTACTTTTTATCACTTCTAATATTATTACTATTATACATGGAAAATAGCGTAAACAAATTTTGTTTTTCAGAATTGAAATTCTTTTTATTGTTTTTTTTTTTATGATCAAAAGAAATTCTTTTTATTGTTATTCATCATTATTTTATAAAATTACAGTGCATTAATGTATTAAAGGGAGCAAAAATGTGGTAAATGGTTGTATTGTGCTCATCTCGACCTTTGGTAGGGAGGGGTGGTCGAGATGGTGATCGGTGTGGAGCTTCCCTCGTGTAACCTCAGCACCAACCACCCATACCGAGCACAGCTTGTTGTCCAAAGGTCGAGATGAAGTTGCTTCTGAGGACAGTTTGGACCAGTTTCAGTAGAATCGGTACAACTTCTTCATTTGATCTTCAAATGACATGATTCTAACTCCCAAAGCTAACTAACTCACGCATATAGCTTGTGTAAAAATTTCAGACCAAACCATGTAGCCAATTGTTGTAACGAGCCATTACAATCCCAATATTTCTCTTTCTCGAATAGCTGAGACACACCGGTGTATATTCTTCATATCTCCTCCATTTCAACTCCGATTTGTGTAATTCAAATTCTCACATCTTCAGGAAACTCCAATCTCCCTCTGCATAAGCTCAATAGCTCTTTCCAATTTTTTTTATGCACTCTGATCTTCACGAGGTAACATTTCTGCCTTCAGATGGTGACAATTTCAATTCCAACTTGAATCACCAATGATTTTTTTCAAATCAAAAGCTTCATTTAACCTCAGTCTCATTCATCAATCCTCTTTTGCTCTAAAAGGTACCTAAAAATGCATGATTGTATGTAAAATGCAATAAAACCGCGAAAACTAACTCAATGCAAGTCTAGAATGAATTATTCCTAAAACATGCTAAAACCATGGAACTTTAGAATGAAACTAAGACTCTAAGACAATAATATAAGACATTAAACATGGTAAATAAGCAAGTTATCACGGAGGAGGATATACATAGAGAGAAGGAGCGACGAAGGCAAGAGAAGCTCCGGTGACCGGAAGAAAACATACAAGATGATTGATTGTTGGAGCGATGTGGAATTTAAAACCTAGACTTTTCAATAATTGTAATTACGAAGAGATTTAAGGTAAAGAACTAAGAGAACCTTCAATTCTGGTCGAGAATGGAGAGAGGTCGAGAGAGAGATGTTAAGAGANACCCCCCCCCCCCCCCCCCCCTTTTTGTTCTTAGTGAAATTAGACAAAAAAAAATGTTATTTTTTATACTTTGGCTCAACACTTAGGCGAAAAACCAAATTTTGTTACCGCTTTTTATCAGTTTTGACTAAATGTTGGCGGTCCAAAGTGATTAGCTTCCAACTTTGATATTTTTTAGTATTATAAGGCTTAGCGTTTTTAATGGCACTTGCAAAATTCGTACTATCGTAATATGCTACCAATGTGAGTTTTGCCTTTAGTGCATAACGTAACAAAAATCATAGAAATATTGAATAACTCATGTTTTTAACGTATTTCAAGAATACACTAAAAAAATAAATGATTGAATAACATTGAATTTTATTGTATTTTGAGGAAATACACAACTCTATATTTGAGAATATCCTTGATATACATCCAAATACAATAAAACACAACATCCAATTTAACCCCTTTTAAGTCTCCCCGTACTAAGTCCGCGTTGAGTATGCAAAATCATAAACTCAAATAAGGTCTTCCACATTCTTCTACTGACTTGAGAAATTAATGTTTTTGCAATATAACTAAATTTTAGTTTATCTTCTTTTGTTTTCCATTGGTATTTTTATGTGAGTTTAATTTAATATATAGCAGTCATATCCATATTGTATATTTAGGAGGAAATACCCTTGAATACAACACTTTAAAATTTTTTTTCCTAAAATACCATTTTTTCTAAAAAAAAACTTTTCATATATAAATTTTTGAAAGATAAAAAATACAAAGAATAATTTTTAAGGATTCATACTTTATGTCCTTTTTGGTTTGGGTTAACTAATGGGTTGACTATGTATATTACCCCATACTATAGCAACTAAAGTTTTGATACCCAAGATTTTTTGCCTCCACAATTTCGGTCACGAACTTTTGTTTTCTCTGTATTATACCTCAGATTTTTTTTTTCTCCGCAATTGACCATTAAACAGTAGACCAACGATTAAGGTTTCTATACCAGTTTATGCGTTTTAAAATAAAGTTTGAATTAATTAATACACTTTTCCTATTTAATTTTAATCTTAAAATATAAAAACCAAAAAACACTTTATGCTTAATGAAATTACATGAAAAAAAAAATATAGACTTCGAGCAAAGAGCTTTAGGGAGACGATTTCCACATCTGAACCCTCTTTGTATCTTTCTCTATTTTTTTTATGCAATTTCATTCAGCTATGCTTTGTGATTGCATAACCATGTCTGAGTAATCCATTTGTTAGGGATTTTATCAGTTCTTCATCTAGACTGTTCTTAATGCTAGTTTTGGCCT
>OVAF01001351.1:0-23105 GCA_900406245.1 Odontarrhena argentea | reverse complement strand
TCCATTAAGAAGAAAACAAAACCAGAGATGTAAAACATTCAATCAACAATGGTACTTGTCTTGCCCTGGTCTTTCGTTGAGATAAGGTTGCACGGTCCAATATTGAGAGCCTAGCTACGCAATTTAGGATCACATCACTAGACAAAGACGACCATGGAGACGTCTCCACCCTTGATTCTTCGGACTTAGACATCTACTCAAACGTATGTAACAGACAAGATGTAGAGACAAATTAAAGCTTATGTTGAATGTTTATTTTTGTGACAACAAGATAGCTTGAGATCCAAAGTGATGAAACTTGTGATTTAGCTATTGTAAATGGGTGTCAAAAGAAAACTAATTAGTCTGAAGCAATAATCTTGTACGTATGAATAAGATTGTGATTAAGAGAACTAATGATTTTTGGGTAGAGAGTCGTTGATTAAGAGATAATGTTTTATATAAACAAAAAGTATTATGAATATTTTCAGAACTGAAAAAAAAAAAATGTATTCTGAATATTTTTAGAATTGAAAAGAAAAATAAAAAACTACTAATTAAGGCTAATTTGATCATTTTATACCACCTAGGAAAAAAAGACCTATTTATAATCAAGTAACAAAAAGAAACCCCTTTTTTGTAAAAATCCCTATATATATTGTATTTTTCAAAAAAAAAAACTTACATGTATTGTGTTCTTTTTATATATATAGGTCGAACGGCTGATTCCAGTATATCAGTATGATAAAGTTCCAAGTTATTACATATTTGCGGGTTTTGTCTTTTCGCCTCTCACTGAACCGTACATTGACTACACTTATGTCTCCTTCAGCGACTCTCTACTCGACAAAATGCCTAAAAAATCCGGTGATCAAATCGTAATAATTTCTCAGGTACTGTATGTTAAAAAAAAAAAACTACTGATCGATCAATAGAAGAATAATCAAGGATTATACTAAAAGAGTTTATTTTTGGAGCAGGTTTTAGAAGATGACATCAATGAAGGATACACCCATTTCGAAAATTTGCAGGTAACACTAGCTTGTTCAAAAATATGTGCCATGAATTCTTAATCATATATATAGTTTCAAAGATCCACAATCTTGAAACAGGTGAAGAAAGTGAATGGAGTTGAAGTGGAGAATCTGAAGCATCTATGTAAGCTCATAGAGGAATGCAACACAGAGTTTTTGAGATTGGATTTGCAAAAGGAGAATACTATAGTCCTTGACCACAAATCTGCCAAAAAAGTCAATTCTAAGATTTTAAAGAGTTATGGAGTACCAGCAGCCATGTCCAAGGACCTTCGGTCTCGTTAGCCCGATTATGTCATGACTCGGGATACTTAGACTAAGAAATTATGCTATTATACTGGCGATTCCAAGTGTGATGGTGAGAGTCATACCACTTTCACTAGACTACGGTCACTTTATCATTTAAAACCTTTTTAGTTGCTTTGTTTTTCATTTTTATTTTTTGTCACGAAAAAAGAAAAATATATTTTTGAATAAAAATTTGTTTCTTTGAATCTTTGCCTATCCAAATGACATTTGTTCAATACTTATTATTTTGTGCTTCTTTGGTTATTTTGAATATCGTTGAGGACTACTAGTAAGTTCATGATCATTTATGTGTCTTCTCATAGTCTTCGAAATAAATGCTCAGTGTTTTATCACCCAAGTAAAATCTCGACAGCGCAAACATGTTTGTAACGGTCAATTATTACACATTTATGTTTTCACTACCAAATTTATCCAAAATGGTCCCATCTTATAACTAGCTAAAAGGCAAAAAAACAAAGGCATGACATTTATGTGTATATTATTAACCTATTTTGGACATGAATATGGAGATTCCTTGTAAGAGCTGGACTTGTCTTTGTTATGGTTTTTTTGTTGTTATTTCATAAGTGGTGTTTGGATTATAATATTTATAGTTCTGGGCTTCAAGTGGTACGTACCCATAGAATGTTAATGCTTTAGGCTCATTTGGCGGCTAAAGTATAGTAGGAAAACTAATTAAGATTTAATCTCTATTTTATAGTATGATTACACAAAATGTATATTATTTTTCAATAGTGATTTGATTTTTTTTTTTATTTAATTATCTTGCGACCAATATTTGGTTGTATTATTTTTTATCTATAGGATACAATTTACATATGTGCACTACGTGCTTTCTTCTTTTTTCCTATATAATATACTCCCTCCGTTCCATAAAGATGAATTTTCTACGAAATAATTATGTTCCAAAAATATGAATTTTCTCTGTTTTCAATGCAGAATTGTCAATTTCAAGATGTAATAATTGAGTTTCAAGCATAATTATTGGTTTAGATTTATTGGAAAGTGTGAAATACCGAAAAACTGTGTAATATTAATTGTTTTCTTAATCTGTGTGAAATCCCTCCAAAATTTATTTTTATGTAATAATATATTATATATATTACTGAGCTTAGTGTAGACAAAATATGTATCAAGTTTGATAAATGAAACTTAAGAGGAAAAACACCAAAACAGATAGATATCAGATATAGCAAATATTGTAAATTAACATGGTTTTTTTTTTTTTGGTCGGCAATTAACATGTTTAATCTTTGTAATATTCTCATATTTCCATAGAAACGATGACGTTTCGTTTTGCTTTAAAAGGAAGTTAAGAAACGGCAAAAAGGACGCACCGTTACGAATCCCGACGGCGTCTTGTATTAGGAAAAAAAACGAAGCTTCGTAACGGCGCCGTTACCCCCCACTCAAACCGGCACACAAAAAACGGTCCATCCGTTAACCAAGGCTATAAAATCAGAACCGTTGAAAAATTCAACGGCTATAGATCTTTTCTTCTTCCTCTCTCCAAATACCCAAAACCCTTGCTCTGTTTTCTCATTAACCAGAAAAACCCATAACAGCAACAACAAAAATGAGAGAGAGCAAATCTTTTGTATGCAAGAGAAATTTCGGAGAGGTTGAGTTTGAAGGATCAACCATCAAGAGAATCAAACTCGATGAAGCTGATTCCAAAGAGAAAACTTCTTTTTCTTCTTCTTCTTCTTCTTCTTGTTCACTAGATTCCGGAACTGTCTTCTTCAGTGAAGAAACCGAGCATCGGAGTTCAAGCATCATCTCCTCGGGCTGTTCAAGCTCTGAAACCAACGAAATCGCTACAAATACTCGTCTTCCGTTTCTAGATCTGGAGGTGAAAAATTCAAAAAACACTCGAGAATCCGGATTTTGAAAATTTCTTCTCTCTGTCCCAATAAATGCTCTGAGTTTGACGTTTTGCTTTTGAAGAAATGAAAACCATTAATTGTTTTTTTTTGTGTTTCCGTTTCAGGATCATGAAACCGAAATCTCAACGTTAATCAACAACAATCTCAGGTTTACAAATTCGCCAAACGTTTCAGAGACTCTCTTCCCAATTAAATTTCTTCTATAAATTCTTATTTTGCCAGAGGTTTTTCTCAGAAACGAGATGGACTCAGCGAAGAAGAAGAGAGATCGGAGAAAGGAGGAAGAGAAGGTTGAGAAAGCTCCGACGCAAGCTGAGATTGATGAGTTTTTCGCGGCGGCGGAGAGATACGAACAGAAACGATTTACAGAGAAGTGAGTTTTTAGTTACTCTCTCTCTCTTTCCTCAATTTTCTGATGAACATGCGTACGATAGAGAACAAAAAGAGCCAAGCGTAAATTAGCGAAAGAAAGATCCTTAAAAAAGAGTGTACTTTGAAAAATATATTGTACAGGTACAACTACGATATCGTCAATGATACGCCGCTTGAAGGTCGATACGAATGGATTAGTCTCAAGCCTTGAGGATGAAGAAGAAGAAGAAGAAGTTACACTTCCTAGTACTGTGAAGTTTGTGTCATCATCATCATCATAGAGCCACAAAGAGTTTAATTTCATTGTACAGTTTCTCTAATTTTAGTTATCATCTTATTCTCAATTTCTTATCTTCTCATGTTCTAGCAAGATTCTCTTACTACTACTGATCGAAAATTTTCAATTAATTTTAATTTTGCTTGTCAAATTGTTGAATTTTGCAAAAAAATTGAAATTATTTTTGTGTCAGTGTAAGTTATAAGGTTTCACTTTTTTGTCGGTTTTTTATTAGTGTGGTGTCTGTCTTTATGCATATTATTACTATAATTTTTCATGAATATATACTACTTGTGAAATTTTATAAAGCTATTTATTGTTTTGATTCTCTCTTTGGATGGTTTTTTAAAAAAATTCTTTCTAGTTGAAACGATTTGTTTTTGAACTTTTGATTTTGCAACAATGGTAGAAATAGTAAAAAATTGGGAAGGCAAAAACGGTATATATCATACAGTTGGTATGTACTTTTTCTCAATAGTGAGAGTGAATATTCCTCTTACTAGAAAAATAAAAAAAAATTAGTAACTGAAATTTGAATGATTCCTATTGGTCCACTACGATGATAAAAATATTTTGAAATTTTTAAAATGATATATTTTCACCTTGGAAGAAAATACCAAAAATAAAAATGGAAAGAGAGTGAGAAGATCTGATGATGATTAGCTGATTCCGTTGGGATTATATTCTCTTTTTTTGTTGTTTGCTTTTTTACTTACACAGCAGCCGACAATGGCGCGTGCCTCCACGTGCTTTCTGTTATCTTTAGTTTTTTTCCTTTCTCACATTTATTACCTGCAAATTTTTTAAACTTAAGAAGAAGAAGTAAACGTCAATATCAACAAACAAGCAACATGCAGTTTGGTACAAACAAAAGGGTATTTTCGTAAACTTTCTACTCACAAAAAATATGACTGCATGCATTTGTTATCTTTTAACAAGATTCATAAAATTATGGTGGAGCTAGGTAGAAAACAATGTAACATAATTTGTGTATTCAACTTCTTTACTTCTTTTTTCATATGTACTTTCATGTTTATAACCTTTTTTTAACATATGAAAAAAGTAATCTCTTTGGTCTGCGAAAAGAATGGGGTACTACTAGAAAGAAGAGCGAGTCTTTAGTTTGTGTAAAAATAGATTATTCTGTTCAAGAATTAATCCTTCTTTTTTGGTGGTTTTACTTGATGACAATTACGATATTTATCGTTTATTACATATGGATATATATATATACATCTCATTGGGTTGTATTATAATATTTTTTTTTATCGTAAACCTAAGGTTCATCCGAATTTTTATCACCATTATCTTAAGCGTAGCTGTCAAGTAATTCGGTGATGATTTTTTCTTGCCGTAAGTAATCAACATTTCCAACATTTTTTAAAGAATAATCATTATTTTTTCCAAATATCTTAGAACTCAGGTTGTCATTTTTTTTTTTTTTTGTGTGTTTTAACCATTTTTCTAGCCAACGCTGAAAGGTGATGATTTTTTATAAAAAAGGTTGTCAAAATTTCTATTCTTTGATTTGAAGAGGCCTAATTCGTCAATATTGCCTCAAACGCTCTTTGGTTGTATTAGCTTTAATTTGGTTAAGTAAGAATCAATCTTTCTTGTTGTAATTTTGAAACCTCGAGTGAACAGTCAGTTTATATTATTGAGTACAGATAAAATTAGCCAAGTGTACCATATGACCTTCCTAAATGGCAGAGTTGAGAAAGATATGACTATAACATAAATGACACTCCTTTAACACTTGCTTTGTATCGAGTTTCTTGGTGTTCACAAAACATTTGTTTTGCAAAATTTTATAATATTGAGTTTAAAAACTCCAGCCATGGTAAGGAAATTTAAGGGTTGGACACTAATAAACATGTGTATTCTTATGTTTTGATACATATTTATGTAATACCCATATCAATTCAATTATCTTTGGATCTTTTTTTGAAAAGGAAAGTAACTTAGCTTCTAGCAATAAATTGGGTGAAAAATGAGTCTTATTATTAGCAACATATACATTTGAGAAGAAGTAGTTAAGTGAATAATGTGGGTTAAAATAAATTTGTGGTGGGGCATTACAAGAGTCCATGCATGCACATCGATCGGTTGGATCTTGCGAAGTTTTTACTATTTAACATCAGATCCAATGCTCACACAAGTCACTGTTATGCACACGTGTCCTCTTTTATCAGTAATTATTATCGCCCACTCTAGAGTCGTTTCTACGATTGCTGAGACAAAAAACGAATCATTTTTTAAGGGACTTCAGTTCGCACAAGACAAGAGTGTTTAATATATATATAATCTTCAGCGGAAACAAGAACTAAATATTAATTTTAAAAATATATTTTTCTTTTTCTTTTGGGGCATGCATAATCGATTCAAGATATATATATATTTTCCATTTAGAAAAATTCCTTTAAATATATTCAATTCAAACTTGAAACTGGAATTGCTAACAATATCCAATAAGTGATTCGGATAACATTTTCTATAAAATCTAACACCATAATTAGTCATTTGATTTTTATTGGTATAATTTACTCTAATTAAGCAAAAAAAAAAAAAAAAAATTAAGGTCTTTAAATCATGCATGCAGAAATCACAATCAAAGTGCGTGCTTTGGATAGCAAGAGAAGAAACACACAAAGACCTCTTTAAACAATCTCTTACTAGAAGAGCATGCATTACAGATTTCTTTTAGACTGACAAATTTCGTTGTCCAGAGTTCTCAAGAACTTCTCATCAGCGAAACAAAGACTTAAAAATGATAAAACAGCAAATATACATCTTTAGAAGTTACAACATGACATTACAAATAGAGAACATTTGATTATTT
Organism: Odontarrhena argentea; assembly: GCA_900406245.1. Classification (NCBI taxonomy): domain Eukaryota; kingdom Viridiplantae; phylum Streptophyta; class Magnoliopsida; order Brassicales; family Brassicaceae; genus Odontarrhena; species Odontarrhena argentea. The sequence continues at coordinate 16,409 of OVAF01001351.1, read as the reverse complement.
AAGATTCGACAGTTTCTTTTTGTTGATGAACTATAGCTAAAACGTGATAAAAATATGACAGTTTATCAACTTTAAAATAAGTTTTTTTTTTCATTCATTAGATATATTATTTGTCAAATTTTGAGAAAATATTTTTTCAAAAAATCATCAAATCTAGAATGTTTTTTTTTTGTTTGTCACCAAAATGGAACATATCATTATCTACTTAATGCTTGTTCGCAAGTAATCATCAAAAAGTAATCCTACTTATTGCAGTGCTGATATGTTGATGCATGCAAGCGAGATGTACTTTCTAATAAACATTGTTAAGAATTTATGGAAGAAAAAAATTTCGCTTACTTAAGATTTAGGGTGTCAAAATGAATGTTTTTAAATTAGATCTCTCTTCTTCGGGATTCCTGAAATCGTCGTAATCGTTCATCTCTGACACTGAGTTATCTCGTTGTATGAATTTCATCATGGGTTCTGGGTTATATTTTGTTAATTTCCGATTACTCTCATTTGGGCTTTAATCGCGGAGAAATATGTAATAAAACAATTATTGAGTGGGTTATGGGTTCTCTCGTTCTCATCTTGTGATAAAAAAACAACTATGAGTGGCTCTAAAATGTGTCAATGTGTCATTGTCTAAAATTTTATGGGTTCATCCCATTTGGGTTACTATATATTATGTCAAGGAAAATGGAGAAAATTACTTGTATAGGAACAGACAGTTGTTGTTAGATGTGTAGCAATCATGTTTTGTTATTATAGGAACAAATTGTTTGTTTGAACTCTCAAATCTGTGTTATGTTGTACTATTTGTATATAGTAGTAAGCTCGAGGATTTGAAGCTTAATCAAGTTACTAGAATAACAACAAGTACGAAGAATATTGACGTGAATAAAAGGGGACAAGATCAACTATGTGGGCACTTCTTTAAACACTTGGTTGCAATTATACTTTGGTTGTAGGAAATGTTTATCTTTAATTTTCTAGAAACTTATAAAAGATCTTTGACATGATCAATGTCATTATTTGTTAATCTTTTTGTTCACACTTATTGTCTTTATGAAGGTAGATAAAATTTGTGGATTATAAAATGAGTTTGGATAAATATTGAAACATGTTAAAATATTAGATATTTAATAAGAAATAAGAAAATACACAACAAATATTAGTTTAAATAATTAAAATTTGCAAATTTTGGTCATAAACATCAAAATTGGTATTTTGTGAGTCGAACTTTTTTAACCTAGTAATCTATTAATTTAAATGGGTTATGAGTCTACTCAACCCATTAGTTAAATGAGTTGAGTTGGGTTGGGTTGAGTTTGTTTACCCAACTTGACACCTATTTCAAATCTCATTATATATATAAAAACTCTTGAAAACTTTCTTCTTCACAAATATATGTATACAATCGCTTCTCCTTATATTAAAATTTAAAATATAAATACATTATTTTCACATTTCAAAAGATATACACCAAAAAATTTGTAACATAATTAAAACAAAATACATATATTATTAATTGGTGCAGGTTCATGTGACTATGATCACAACGGTGGGCTACCCTCAAAACTAAAGGGCTTACGAGAGAGGAAGATTATCCATACAATGGAAATGACGGCAAGCACTACAAAATAAACGGCATGTAACGTCATTTACTTTTGTGGTTAACGTTGGTTAAAGACCGACTCTAAACTATAAACATCGGTTTCCAAACCGACTTAAGTTTCAATGACGTTAAAATATTTTACTTCACTTATGAAACTGACGTTAACAACATATCAGAAAATAGTTATCTAGGCATGTGCTTAATGGGCCTCTTTGATGATTACCTTTTATATACTACCATTTAAAAACTTTAACGATTAACGCTATACTTTAAAAATTATAGTACGAACAAATGCAAATATTATTATGTAAAGTTCCATGACTTACGTCGGTTTACAAACCGACGGCACGTACCATCCTCTAATTTTTTTTTAACGTTAGTTATAAAAGTGATGTTAATAAAGCGACGTCTCATGGTAATTTTCTTGTAGTGTTAAGGTTTGCAATAGACAAGTCAGAATATATTCTGAAAAACCTTTGTAAGAAATGAATCTCTTGCACTAGCCATCAATGTATGTTGTATTTACAAATGCGAAAAACTGTATATCATCTCAAAATGTTTTAATGTTTGTACATAAGTGTAATGATCCATATTGCTAAACCCAAACCACCACATAATTTAAAGAATTCACAATCCATTTATTTCAGTAAAACTCTTCTGTTATATATCACAACTCTTCGAAATTGCAATACATATGTATTTTCATGTTGTTTTAATTAATATATACATTTCATTTTTCCGTATATTTCAAGCACCACGAATATGGTAACATAATATAAACAAAAAAATAAAATAACATGAAAATACATATATGTATTGCAATTTGATTAAAACAGTTTAAATACTTTTCAAAACATTATTGTATGCAATCAATATCAATGTTGCTTGGAACTGGGAAAAGAAAGAGATTTTCTTTTAAAAATGAGGAAATACGTGTTATGTTTGAAACTTGAAACGTGCGTATATATATATCTTATTATATAAAGTTGGATACATATAGCGTGAGTTCAACACGTAGCATAAGTATAATCCATGAAATCGTGTAATGTATTTTTGTTTATTTAGATTGTGACAAATATCAATTTATAACACAAGAATTTATATCCTAAATAAGGATTATGGAAGGAAAAAAAATGTCTTAACAGAGAAATGAAAATAAGTTATATTCCAAAATTGTGATATTATACTACGACATATTTTCCCTCTATATCAAATTATCAAAAAAATTTGTTTTTAAAAAAAAATCATATAAAGAATTATTGAGCAAAGAAAATAGTTAAAGAAAAACGGATATCAAAATCTTAGAAACATTTCATTATATGCATGTTCATATTATTATATTCAAGAATAACCAATTTTCCGGTCTTCAAATTAAATAATGTATGAACCATAATCTTATTTTTGTTAAGACTTAAGAAAATACCATATCCCCTATATATAATGTGTTATTCTGCTAATAAATTAGAGTTTGTAAGAAAAATTAGTATTTGAAGATTATTTTTTTAATAATTTACGTAGCAATAATATATGCAATAAATAAAATATGATATTAAAATATGTTTTGAATATTTTTGTGGGTTGTAATTTGAATCTAATTAAATATGTCATAATTATACGGGTTGTCAATTTTATCTAATTTATTTACATCGATACATTTTTATAATTAATATATAATTTGTTAAAATATATGTAATGAATAAAATATAGTTTTCATATAAATTTTAAATATTTTTACGGATCATGATTTAAAAATCTAAATATAATGTCAAAATTATGCAAGTTGTCGATTTCAAAATTTAATATATTTACATCAATAGATTTGTATATGTTTTAAATTATTCATCTGCATATTAATGCGGATCCTAGCATAGTATATTATAACAAACATCAAATGATATTAAAAATTCTCTTCTTGTCCAAAAATTGTTTTAACAACACAGATCGAGTAATATTTTATCAAATAATTTAATTTTTGGTTTACTGTAATTTCAATCAAGTAGGTTCGTCATCAATTTTCTATATTTTGTTGATATCCCAATATTCTATGCCGTGTTATGCTTATGTATACAAGTCATATAACTAGTTTTTTTTTTTTTTTTTTGATATCACAAATTGACAATATTAATATAACAAAGTGATTGCCGCATTATGTTAAAGTATACATGCAATCATAAATTTCTGTTGCTTATAGTTGAAATTGTTGGAATTTTGGGAATGTTTACCCAAGTTTCCAACTTAAATAAAGCTTATAACGTTTACATTCTCAAATGAACTTTTTCTTTTCTAGTTAATGTATGCTTCAATATAATTTTAAAATTTTGAAGAACATTGTCAACTCGAAGATGTTCTAGTAATTATGTTATTTCTCAATTCCAGTTTTTCAACTTTATTTAAAGACACATACATTAAAAAACTTATGTTTAGTAACTTATACTGTAGTAATACAGATCCATAATTCAAAAAATCCGATCCAAAAACGCAACATTCAAAAAAATCCATATTATTATCCTCAATAAAAGAATTATTATTATTTGCCTGATTTGGAACCTTTGATGATCTACTGTCAGCAGTATATGTCAATCCTAAAACTACGGTCGAATCATAACCGTCCGATCTCTAAAAACACCTTCGAGGAGGGACGTAAGTAGGTCCCACGTTCCCACCACTTCTCCTCGACCTAAAAGACACAAATCAATCTCTTCCCTTAAACCCTCCCCAATCTCACAACTCTCACTCCTTCTCCGCCTCCAAATCCTCTCTCTCTCTCTCTCTCTCTCTCTCTCTCTCTAAACCTTTCCAAAGAGAGAGAGCCAAAACAGAGGAAAACAGAGGAATCTTGAATCTTAGAAAGTTTCCCAAGATCCGATCTTTGCAAGATGACAACAACCGCCACCAACGGTTCTGATTCAGCGACCGGAACAACACCACCGTTGCAGCAACCAACTCCACCACCACAACCGTCTCAGCAGCAGCAACAATGGCAACAGCAACAGCAATGGATGGCTGCGATGCAGTATCCAGCTGCAGCTATGGCTATGATGCAACAACAACAACAGATGATGATGTATCCTCATCAGTACGCTCCTTATAACCAAACCCATTTTCAGCATCCTCATCATCATCCTCAGTTTCAATACGCTGCTGCTTATCAACAACAACAACAACAACATCAGAATCAGAAGAATCAGCGTGGTGGATCTGGTGGAGGTGACGATGTTAAGACTCTTTGGATTGGTGATCTTCTTCATTGGATGGATGAGACTTATTTACATACCTGCTTCTCTCACACTAATGAGGTACTTGTTTGTTGATTATTTTCTGTAATGATGCTTGATTTGATGTTTCAAACTTCAGATCTTGAGTGGAATCTTTCTGTTTTTTTTTTGTTTCTTCATATGGAAAGTGATTGATGTGATTTCCATTTTTAGATCTTGTTGTGTGGATAGTAGAAAGATTCGTTTTTATAGTGAATCCAGTGTTAAGATTTGGCAAATTTCATTCATGGAACGTTTTGATTGGGTTTTAGATCTAAATTGAGGATTGGGATTTACGTAGTAATGGAGAGAGCTAGTTGACTTGAAAAGGGACAAACTTTAAGGCAAATAAAGTACCTTTGCCACGTTTAGACAACCTTTCTGGTTTTGGCAAAAAACTGATACTCTCAAATATGTAACGAGATTGTTTCTCAATTGAATGGTTTTTTTCATTAACCAAGTTCAGTTACACAAGATCGTGGTTGCATATGTCTTTTAACATTCTATCATAAATTTGTGGTTATGGTTACCTGTTTTAGCTTATCTGTTGTGGTTTAATATTCTTTTTTTTCTGGTTTCTTGATTTGTGGTGTTCAGGTTTCTTCTGTGAAAGTTATACGCAACAAGCAAACTTGTCAGTCAGAAGGGTATGGGTTTGTGGAGTTTGTCACACGTTCAGCAGCTGAGGAAGTTCTTCAGAACTATAGCGGTGTAACTATGCCGAATGCAGAGCAGCCTTTCCGTTTAAACTGGGCATCATTCAGTACTGGTGAAAAGAGAGCATCAGAAAATGGTCCAGATTTGTCTATATTTGTTGGAGATTTGGCTCCGGATGTCTCTGATACTTTGTTGCTTGAGACTTTTGCGGGTAGATATCCATCGGTTAAAAGTGCCAAAGTTGTGATTGATTCCAACACTGGGCGTTCCAAAGGCTACGGCTTTGTCAGATTCGGTGATGAGAATGAGCGATCAAGGGCTATGACAGAAATGCAAGGTGCTTTCTGTTCAAGCAGGCAGATGCGTGTCGGTATCGCAACTCCCAAGAGGGCTGCTGCATACGGTCAACAGAATGGTTCTCAAGGTAAGTGATGATGATACCAACTTTGTGACTTAAGGCCAATGATGTGTTCCATTTTCGCAACACAACATATGTTTTTGTTTTGGGCATGTTTTCTCTCTGTTCAATGAATTCAAATATTTTAATTTTCTATTTCTGTTTCAACTATGACTTTTAGCTACTCATATTACACATTCACGGGAGTAGCTCTGACTCTGACGTAAATTGTATTGTTTTGATTGGATTAGCTCTAACTTTGGCTGGTGGACATGGAGGAAATGGTGCACTATCTGATGGGGAATCTAATAATGCAACTGTGAGTTCTACTAGCTAATTCCTCTGCTAGCAACAATATAGGCTATATATATAGCTCACTGCTCACTGTCTTTTATTATGTTGCAGATATTTGTTGGCGGCCTTGATGCTGATGTTACAGAAGAAGACCTCATGCAACCTTTCTCTCAGTTTGGGGAGGTTGTTTCGGTGAAGATCCCAGTAGGAAAAGGATGTGGGTTTGTCCAATTTGGTAACAGGTACTAACATGTTCTTTGCTTGTCAACTTACTCATCCAGTAATGCGGGACTTGTCAGTCATGATAAGTAATCCCCTTAGATGCTTATATAACAGTGAAGATAGGTAGTTGCAAAGTGACGTGCCATTGGTTTTGACAGGCAGAATGCTGAAGAAGCCATAGAGAACTTAAACGGGACAGTTATCGGGAAAAACACAGTCCGGCTTTCTTGGGGACGAAGCCCCAACAAACAGGTACAAGATAAATTTCATTTGGATTAGTTCTATATTAATGGAACCTTATTTAGTTATATGCATTTCTATTAGTATGGTCCAGGTGAAATGAAACTTAGTTTTATAGTTCTTTATCTATCTGTCTCCATGGGGTTGATAAAGTTGTAGAAATCCTTTAAGCCTAAGACAGTGGTTGACTATGGAGAGTAGGTGTATTGTGGGCCATGAAAACCTAGTGGAATTTGGTACTTTCTCACGTTTATGTTGACTATTTTGAATAGCAAATCTAATGAATGTGTACTTGGCCCACTTGTCACCTCCATGAACATTATCTAATCTGTGATCCTTTGAAAATTTTACTATTAAGATTAATGAGCTAGTTGAAGTCTTTATCTGTGTCATCTTATATTCTCTTGTATCTTTAGAGGTCGTCTTAGGTTCATGTTTACGTCTTAAGTCCATTTGTTAGCTTTTACCCGTGATGTTATGCCCCACCTTTCTCCATTTAACATGTTTGAAGACGGCATTAGATTTCGTTATGTTCCAGTTTCTCAAAAACAACTTATTCCATTCACTAATATTGTTCGACTTGTAAATTTGAAATTGGCAGTGGAGAAGTGACTCTGGCAACCAGTGGAACGGAGGATACTCAAGAGGACAAGGTTACAACAATGGATATGCTAATCAGGACTCAAGCATGTATGCTTCTGCAGCGGCTGCTGTCCCAGGAGCTTCTTGAAGGGTGTCTCTGTCATCAAAACTCCGCGAGTCATAGACTTGTGGGTATTGAGTAAAAAAAAAGAACAAACCATCGGATGATCAAAGTGATCCCTGATGATAGTTGTTGGTTCAGAGTGTAGCTCACAACAACAAAACTAAAACCTCTCGGCCATAGAGGGTTTTGTATCCTGGATTTGAATTTGCTTATCTTGCTGTGTCAGTCTCTGTCAAAAATTTTGGGGTTGTCTGAAACTTAAGTTAACTTTCAGTTTTTCAGTTTGTCTTGTTACCTGAGACTTCCTCAAAGTCAGAGTTTGGTCCATCATAAGCAATCTCGCAAATCTTTTGGGTCAATTCTTCTTTTGCAGTGCTTTTTAGTCTCTTACATTTTATCGAGCTGATATTCTATGAAATTGATTCATGAAACTGGAAACATTTATATATCATTCATACAAATTCTGGTAATAAACAAAATACCTAAAACTGCAAAAGTAAAGAAGTTTATGAAACAAAGGAAAACTGATTTATTTGGAACAGTTGGAAGAAAACCACAATGTGATCAATCATCACTCTTCTCTCTCCCTGTTACAGGGTATCAAGCAATGGTTTCATCAGAACGGTCTACTGTAAAGGCCAAGCAATGATTTTTCTCTATCTTCAACGCGTTTCCTAGCAGCTTCTCTCGCTTTCAATGCAGCCCTCTCTTCTGGAGATACTTTCTTCGGTTTCTCATCTTGTCTCTTTCTCTTATTGTTACCAAGATCAACAGATGAAGGAGCTCCTTTCATAGTTCTTTTGGGGTTCAAAGAGGCTGAGACAACACGCCCAGGTGGTTTCACTGTACTTGATCCAGCTTCTGAAGAAAATGTAGGCTTTTTAATGAGAGGTACTTTAGGTCCGTTATCTGACGAAGTTTTAACCGCAGCATATGCCTCATCTTGTGTCACCCATCGTCCTGTTTCATTACGTGTGTAAGCCTACATGAGAGATAAGTATAGAATAATTTTTTAGAACAAGCGCAAAAAACTCGATTACTGTCACATACCTATTGAGTCACTGTAGTAGAATCCAGACTTTGAATCATAGTGCAGGCCATTGGTCTGGTTGTAATAATATCCTGAAGCACTATCAAACATCCAATCTGCCATAAGAACACCACAACTACATCAAACGACGAAATCATATTTCTGAATGAAAAGGGGTAAGGAAAATGCCAAACAAAATGGTGAAAGAACCTGAAAGTGACTCAAAAGAAGCAACCATTTCGCTCTCTTGTGGTGATTCTCTATAGAGTTAGGGGCATTAAAACTTATAAGTCAAAACTCTTTTGCAAACTGTGTAAGATGACAACGGAAGAATCAGATGCTGCTTGGTTTTTTCAAACATTTGATATTCACAAATCCAATGTCATTAATAACACAATCATTTACAGAATAGCTAGCTTGATTATGACCACAATATCTTACTATCGAAACTAAGCAAGCAGATCCTAAGCAGCTAAGAAACAACCGTGAATTCAACAGCTATGTCGAACAAGAAACTTGTTAATGAAGACACAACAATAAGACGAGCAATCTCAAGAATCATACTTACCGGTTGTACCATCTTCCGGTGCACCGTTTGCTTTGGCTACTTGCTGAGCAGTTGCAATATCTTTCTGATAGCTACGAGTTGCTTTCTGAAATCAAGTTGAAAACACCATTGATATCAGAAACCAAACATCAACAAGAAATGAGAAGTAAATCTAATGATATGATTTAAAGTAATAATCAATAAACTCACAGCTTCGATCTGTTGAAGCATCTTCTCGTTTTTCTTGAGCTCTTTGTCTTTAGCAGCACTCTTCTCACGCATATCAGTAAGCTTCTTATCAACACATTCTCTGTGTTTTTTACCAAGCTCATGGTTTCTTATACTTGTTGGATTGTTCTGTATCCAGATCTTACAGAAATCGCACCATTTGTTCCCTTGACTTACCCAATACTATGCAAAACACAAAAGAAACTCAAATCAATTTACTTATTAAGCTTAAGATTCAATACAAAACAAGAAACACTCAGATATGAACATGGGTTTTAAAAAAGCCAGTGAATTACAAACAGTTTTTGTAATTCGAAGAAATTGAGCAAAGATGCAAAAAGGTTGCAAATTTGAGATTTACCTCAGTCATGGCTGTTGATCGGAGAGATGAAGATTGAAATCTAGCTCAAAAACCCACAAAACGAAGTTACCGAATCTAAAATACTTTAATCAGAATCCAGAAGAAAGAATGTCGAGAAAGAGGTTATCAGAAAACCCTAATTCCTTAGCCTCGAATCGAAACCTAGAGAGAAGGAGAGAAGGAGAGAAGGAGAAATCAATCTTTGGGGAAAGTCTTCTAATTTATTCCCTCCGCTTGAACCGGATATGGTAAGTTTTCCGGTTTTCATTGATTAGACCCGAAACCAAACGACGTCAATTTAGTTTAAACCGACTCAGATCTCGCAAATTCAGACACGAACCGGAACTTTCCAAGATTATTCTCCGGTTTTAACAGAGAGCTCTCTGCAACTCAGGTTAAAAGATTTGGGAAACGAAAGAGACGCTCAACAAAAAAAAAGAACAGACAGAGAGATGATGCTCTCTCGAGAAACACCAGCTTTATGGTCGGAATCCATGGCTTACGTGATGAGGCAAAACCCAGTAAACACTTCACCTCTTAAGCTCGGTCTTTCTACCTCTATATCCTTCCCGTTGGGAATTTGGAGTCGTAAAAGCCACCAAGGAGGTAATCTTCTTAGTCTGTGTGGTTCGTCGTCATCGACACAGCCGGCCATGAATGTGCCCTTGAAGAGGAAGAGGACAAAGTACCGGAAACAGTACCCAGGAGAAAACATTGGCATTACAGAGGAAATGAGATTCGTGGCTATGAGATTACGCAATGTCAATGGAAAGAAATTGGATATTGATAATGATGATACTGAAAGCGACAAGGAAGGAGGAGAAGTAGACGATGATGATGATAACGAGAATTGGAGGCCGACCATGGAAGGTTTACTTAGTTACTTAGTCGACACCAAACTGGTGTTCGATACCATCGAGCGAATTGTAGACGAATCTGAAGATGTTTCTTGTAAGTTGAATCTGCAATTGCTTTGTGATTTTGAGCTTTTTTATGGGTTTTGTAACTCGATTCCTATAGATGCTTACTTCAGGAGAACAGGATTAGAGAGATGTCAAAGTCTTGAGAGGGATCTAGAATGGTTTAGAACGCAGGATTTGGTGATCCCGGAGCCGAGTCAGGTTGGGATTTCGTACGCAGACTATTTGAAAGAACAGGCGAAGGAAAATCCACCATTGTTTCTTGCTCATTTCTACAATATCTACTTCTCACACATTGCTGCTGGTCAAGTTATAGTCAGACAGGTATGTCTTCATATCTAACAAGTTACATCTACTTTGCTAGAGTTTAAGATTAGTATAGCTATAAGTGGATTCAGGAATGGTAGAAATGAATAAGATTTTCTTTATCTTTCATTGAGACTCAGCGTACAATCACACAAGTATCAAGTATGCTTCATTATACACTACAAATGAATAAGATTTTCTTTATCTTTCATTGAGACTCAGCGTACAATCACACAAGTATCAAGTATGCTTCATTATACACTACGTAAGCTAAGTTAAGCAATGCCTGTAACTCTTCTTAAGGTTTGTTCTATAGTTGTATTGGATAAATAAAAGGAAATGCCTTTGATTTTATACTGTCAGACAATTGATTTAAACAAGGCATTGATTTAATAAGGTATGTGAGAAGCTTTTGGAAGGGAAGGAGCTAGAGTTCAATAGGTGGGAAGGAAATAATGCTCAAGACTTGCTTAGAGGCGTCCGTGAGAAGCTCAATGTGCTCGGGGAGGTGAGACCAGAATTTTAAGGAGATTCTTTTTAACTCTCAATGCTTTTTTGATCTGACATGATGGTTTTGGAAAATGAAGCATTGGAGCCGGGACGAGAAAAACAAATGTCTGAAGGAAACAGCAAAGGCATATAAGTATATGGGGCAGATTGTTCGCTTGATCATCTTGTAAAATTAAAAACTTCATTTGGTCGGCTGTCTCTTGATGCAAAATCAAATCTCTCTGACACCTTGAATTGCTGTTAGCTGAATCATGATGGTGCTGGAACTGAAGTTTGTGATCAACGGCCTCCATGAGAAATGTCCGGCAGAGTTTGTAGCTTAGCTTGATGAGATTTTGATGTTTCTTAGTTTTAAGTNATAATTTATTGGTTAAAAAAAAAAAAAAAAAAAAAAAATCTACAGTAGTTGATATTGACCATTTATCTCTGCTTTTAGTTCTTTGCACAACTCAGTCATGGAGCAACTTGTCTTGAACTCTACTGTAACTAGGCAGTGTTATTTACTTTTGCTTCTCAATCTGTGTCCAAGCAGCAAACTGAGTAGGCCTTGCATTCCAATGGTAATCAGATCTTACAAGAGCTTTGTTCCCTAGTAAATGGTCGTCTTGGCTGTGCTAAATGTCGTGGTTGATTGCTGCACAGGCATTCCAACCAGCAAAATACAAACCCCAAATGAGACTAGACGTTGAAGCCTAGAAAACTAATAAAGAAACTATACACACTTCGTTTTGAGGTACTGGTCTGTCTCTACCATAGAAAAGACGCGTTTGGTCGATTGATTGCATTGTCAATTTCGGTTTTCCAATTAATCCCCTTTATGATAACCGGTTTTGTGTTGGTACAAATGAAACAATTTCATCTCCTTCTTCTCTATCACTTACACCGATCTTCATCATCTTTCTCTGTGATCATCTCTTACCCTTTGATTTACCTTGTCTTCGTCTATTTCAATCCCTAAATTCTGCTTCACACACTATATTGCCTTTCCAATGGCGTTACTGCAACCTCTCTTATCTCTAAAACCACCCAAACTCCAATATCTGAAAATTCGAGTTGGAGATTCTTTGTCGCCGTCTTGTAGCTGCAGTTTGAATCCGCAGGTGGTTGTAACACGAGAACGGGGCAAGAACAAACAAATCATCAAAGCTTTGGTATGGATTTTGTCCCATAACTGTATCCTAAACTGATTAATAGAAGAGTTTTGTCTGGTCAAATGCAGGAGCAAAATGGGATCTCATCTTTGGAGCTTCCCTTAATCGAACATGCTCCAGGACCTGATCACCATCGCCTTGCTTCTACCTTAACTGGTCCATTTCTTTATCTTATTGCTTTATTCTAAACTCAAGATTCAACATTTTTCTAAATTTTTGCAATCTGATTTTGCTAGATAAGAGCTTTGACTGGATAATCATAACATCTCCAGAAGCAGCTTCCGTCTTTCTTGACGCCTGGAAGTAAGCCTTCCTCGTAACTTATCTGTTTTCGGATTTTCTGCAATGTCTTGCTAGGGAGTGCACTCAAGAGTTGTCATTGTTCTAGATTTTTATTTAGGTTTGCAGATATATGTGTAATCTCCATTCATATTACTGTAAATGAAGAGCTTTACATAAGAATTCATGTATTGTTTTTAAAGTTTCAACACTCGTCTCTATTCCTTAGGGAAGCTAGCTCCCCAGAAGTCAAAGTAGGTGTAGTGGGAGGAGGAACAGCTAGAGTATTTGAAGAGGCTATGCAATCACCACAAGGACCACTTCATGTTGCCTTTACACCATCAAAAGGTTCCATAACTTTCCGTTTTCTCTGTGCGTTTTTCAATCCTATAGGAGTGTAACGATATCATCGTTTTATATGTGTGAGTATGCCCTTGTCTTAGTTTGTTACCGTGAACCAGAGAACATCAAATAACATGTTTAGCTTTCTGATATGCTAAATTATTAAAGATCCAAATCTACATTTTTTCTCCATGGCATGTCTCTCACTAATGTTTTTCTTATGGGTTTCATTATCCGTCAAGCCAATATAAGTATTAAGTGTTTGTGGATGATTGGACTGACTTTAGAATTGGTTCATTCTCTTTGTTTTCATTCTTTCAGCAACTGGTAAAGTCTTGGCCTCGGAGCTTCCATGGAATGCTGGCAAAAGGTCCTCTGTCTTATACCCGGCTTCTGTAAAAGCAAGCAATGATATTGGTGTGTGTGGCTAGGTTTTCTCAGTTCAGTTGAGCTTATTGTTTTATCCATTTAGGAAAATTTTAGGACTGAATCATGAAAATAAAACTGGGCAGTTGGGATAATACTATGGTAAGTATTGCATTTGAATTGATATATTTATCAAATCATAGAATCGTTAATGGAGATATGCAGCAAAATGTTACAAAAGGCAGAAGATAGCTCAGTAATGGATATTTTTTAGTTTGTCCTTCATGTTCAAATTTTTAATTGCGTTTTATACTCCACATTTTCCTTATGTAGATGTGTGCTGTAACCTATTGGAAACGAATAATTGTAAAATTAGTTTATTCTAATATTGTTTCGTAGATTTGAAAGTCCACGACTGACCAGCTTACTCTGCTTGCTGTTCTTCGTATGAATCTTAGAGGAAGGGCTGTCCACACGTGGGTTTGAAGTTTTGAGGTTGAATACATACACGACAGTAAGCCATCTTTACACTTCCTAGGCTTAGTCCTGTAGAAAGTAATTCACTGCATTTTTCTATCTGGATTGGTCATAATTTTTATATAAGTTTCTCATTTTTCAGACCTTAGTATGTGCTTTGTATTTCTCTGTCTTTTTTGGCTAGGTTCCAGTGGAGAATGTTGATGCGATGCTCCTGCAACAGGCATTGTCTGCTCCTGTTCTTGCTGTAGCTTCACCTTCGGCAGTCCGGTACGCGCCAAAAATCTTTCCAGCGATCCAGTGATCGATATAAATATCTTCTGATATGGCTTAGTCGATTTGGTCCATCATTTCACTGTATTACATAGGGCCTGGTTGCATCTGATACAAAACATGGAGCAATGGAGCAATTATGTTGCCTGTATAGGAGAGACAACTGCTTCAGCTGCAAGACGACTAGGATTGCAAAACGTGTACTACCCAAAGCAACCAGGACTTGAAGGGTAAACCTTGATCTTTTCATATGGTGGAACATATGTCAATTAGGCTCTAAATTGAGTACTCTTGTCAAACAAACGAGCAAAATGAGTCTTATTGCCGCCTGCATTTTCCATTAATTTTTTTGTGTGGCAGGTGGGTCGAGAGCATCATGGAAGCTCTAAACGCTCATGAAAGATTACGCGAATTCAAGTAACTCATGCAGCAGGGATTGATCCCCACTTCTTCCACCCTCTTTTAGATTAACATGTAGAGGACTTTGAATTGGGACCTAGCCTGTAATTTAGGAAACGGAAAAACGAATCCAGATAATGTGTTGATAATTTCTTTTTCTGGTTACCGATCTGGATTGTTCTGTAAAACACCAAAATTCTTATCCACTTAAATAGACAGAGAGATGCCCTCGAAGAAGGAAGAACCTTAAAGCCTGAAACTTTGGATCCAGATATGGCAAAGAGACAAACATCAAATCTTCTTAAACCATAGTGGAAAAAACATCACTGTGGTTACTATATATTATTACAACTGTTTCTCATAGAGTTGCCTTTTGTAGGAACTTATAGGTTCCTATTACATTTCTGATTAATTACTACTACATTTCTGATTCCAATTCGAATCCAAGAATCAGAGTACAGGTTTTAACATCACCAAGTTCGCTTTAACATGTGTGTTGCTTATCTTCATCGTGGAGTTTTAACGCCAGGTCGAGCGGAGACTCCATGTAACAGTTTAACGAACCCAAAGAAGCTCAGTTTCCCATCTGTATGTCTTATCCAATCATGTAAAACCGAATGTACTGTTATCGATGGTCCAACACCAAGTTCCTGCAACACAAAGCACGGTGGTCAGCATTATATTTTTTGATATTGTTGTATTAGGCCAAAAGCAAAAGTCTTGACTTACAGAAGCTAGTTCTTCAATGACAATAGCTCGATTTCCATTCTTGTCGAAAAGCTCATAAGCATGACGAACACTCTGTTCCCAACAATCAAGCGACTCGTGTTGATGAACGTTTAAGGCAGCTGCACAAAACTCTTCGAAATCCATTCCTCTGTATTGAAGTCCATTTAGCTGTAAAAATCAGATTGAAGGGGGCATTAACACAATACTGTTTTAAGTATCTTTCAAACAAACAGACATTTCTTACCAAAGCAAGAAACTCTGGGATCCGAGATTCCTTCATTGCTTCCGTTGCATTGTTTGAAAGTGCCTGTTCAACATAAACATTGCAACTGGATTAGATAATTATGATACTACAGGAATAAAAAGAAGTTTAGATATTACAAACCAATCTAATGTTATCCATAGTGACAAGGCCATCTTTGTTAGGTGCAAGGAGAGAAAACTGAGTTTTCAGGTAAAGAACTTCATCAGGGATGAGCGTCTTGGACAATGCCTGTAGAAAGAAAGCACAATGAACATAGTGAGAAAATAGTCTCTCTTTTTATTTTCAAGAGATAATAGTCTTCAATGTTCGTTTCAAGACTTTAAAACATACCCTCAAAGCAGCTTTGCGTAATGAAGAAGATCGCAAGTACGCCTTTATCTGCCTGAAGATCAAAATATCGATCGGGATATTCATGTCTGAGGTATAATCTCGAATCCAAGGATGCACTGCAAAACATAAAAGGAACTGGATTTGGTTACTTATGACTATCAAAAGAGAAAAGAAAAAATTATAGAGAGCTGTGAAATTAAAGATAACTGACTCAATGCTTGGGAGGCCGACATTCTTCTCCGGGGATCCTTAAACAATAACCGCTTGACAAAGTCTTTAGCTTCAGAGGACAGGAAGGGCCAAGGGGCTTCATCAAAACTCGGGTCAGCTTTTAGAACCGCTCTGAAAATTCCAGATTCGGTTCTTGCCCAAAATGGACGACTACCACACAGTAGAATGTATGCGATGACTCCGATGCTCCACACATCCGCTTCTGTTGTATATGATCTGTGTAGAACTTCAGGAGCTACATAGTACGCACTTCCCACTATATCGTTGAGCCTTTCATCTTTCAAAATAAAGGACA
>OVAF01001350.1:0-23110 GCA_900406245.1 Odontarrhena argentea | reverse complement strand
GGCAGCCTCTCAGAGCTAGTTGAGAGAAGTAACCTTACTTTATTATAAAGATATATGTAAGCTATCGTCTCAAGTTTCTGTCCAAAACCAATCTTCATAGTTTATTATACACACGAAAATAAGATATGGGTCTGAGCTATTCATAGTTGTGTCAGTGATCTTCTCGAAGATCTCGAGGAATTTTGTATAATTTTTCTTGATTGCCTGTAAAATATCTCCGCAACTAATAAACTATAGGTTATATTAAAAGACAGCTTTTCATGGGTTTCACACTTTTGGCGAAAACGTCATGTGACAATGAGACGTGGCGTTTCCTTTTTATCAATCTTTGAAAAGTCAACGCTTTTTGTCGCTTCGGTTTGGTTTTATTTATTTATGTTCATCAATCACTCAGTACACAAAATTAATATTTTTCAGAAAACAAAATAAGTAAATCGCTCTCTTCTTCATTCTTGAGATTGAATCAGCCATGGAAGTAATGTTTCACTCTTCAACCTTTCTTCTCCCTTCGATTCCCGTCGACGGAGCTTTAGAGACGAGTTACGCACTCGTTGTTCTGAACCAGAATCTACCACGATTCACTCCTCTTCTCTGGAAACATGGTACTACCATCTCTTCTTTTATGAAATCGCTCTGAGAAATTTGACTTAGGTTGTTTATGTGTTTGTGAAAATTTCTGTGTAGAACAGCAAAACTTCGTCTCTGTGCTGATGGTGGCGCTAATCGTATCTACGATGAACTACCTCTCTTCTTCCCCAATGAAGACGCTTTGGTCATTCGAAACAGGTCTGATTTCAGAGCTAAATCTTTCTAATTTATGAAATATGAGAAAAAAAAAAAAATTGTTATTAGGATGACAAATTGGAATAGCCTGTTAATACTGTGATAGTTCACAGAACCAAACTCTTATCTTATGATTTTATACATTTAAGATTACACAGACAGAGAGACCTTGGTAACATCTTTAACTTGAAACTGGAAAAAATCTTGTCTTCATAAGAAGATGGGTCTGTTTTTACCTTTTGTAATCTTCCAGAGAGGGAGTTTTGAGGGTCTTTTCGAATTCGTGTTTAGGTATAAGCCAGATGTGATCAAGGGAGATATGGACTCTATTCGTCGTGATGTCCTCGACTTTTATGTGAGCTTGGTAAGCTCCTTGTGTGTCTTTTGAGATTATTATTATTACTGTTATGCTTAGATCATTTTGTTTGGTGTATTCTGGAGATTTTAGTATAGCTTCTCCTTTTGGGCAGGGGACTAAGGTTATTGATGAGTCTCATGATCAAGATACTACAGATCTTGATAAATGTATTTTGCATATCCGTAACTCTACTCTAAATGAGAGTTCCAGAGTAAGTCTTTTCTTTGACTTTTTTCCATAGATGAAATCTCTGTGTGCTTTGTTTGTCTACATGTCTCTAACAATTTCACCTTTTTTGGTTACTTCTGCTAGCTCCATATTCTTGCTACGGGAGCACTCGGGGGAAGATTTGATCATGAAGCCGGTAATCTCAACGTCTTGTATCGATATCCAGACACGAGGATAATCCTTCTATCCGATGATTGCCTCATCCAACTTCTTCCGAAGACTCATCGACATGAGATTCGAATTCAGTCTTCTCTGGAAGGACCTCACTGTGGACTCATCCCTATTGGAACTCCATCTGCCAAAACCACAACTACAGGGCTTCAATGGGATCTCAGTAAGTAACATTTTTGCATCTCACTTCAGTTTATATCTGTTTCTTCATCATTGTTTTGAAGCATTAATATCACATCATTCTGACTATGGTTTATATCTGTTTTTATCATCATCTTTAAGCCAACACGGAGATGAAATTTGGTGGGTTGATAAGTACATCGAACTTGGTGAAAGGAGAGAAAATCACAGTGGAATCAGATTCAGATCTTCTGTGGACGATATCCTTGAAGAAAGCAGAACCAATCGTTGAAGCCAAGACAACTTAGGCTTAGAAAGCAGACCCTTTACAATTTTCTTTAATGCTACTACGGTATTCTTGATGCATCCAACTACTTCAAGATTAGTAATGTCTCTTTATTTATTTTCAACATACTACTAGTAGTAAGTGAAGAAATAATGCTTGCTCAACTTTCATCGCCTGTACCTTTGATATTTTCATTAGTTTCGTCATTTTCATGTGGGGCTTGTCCTTGTCTCAACTGCACAATTGTAACCAAAATGTAAAAAGGAATCAAACACAACATGGAGTAAAAAAAATGTAATTATGTTGACAAGCATGCTTTAAAAGGACGATACCAAAACTAAATGTTTAGTAAAGTATATGAATATGGGCCGAAAAGAACTAGTTCCATATTTCGAAAAAGTTAAAGGCTTCTTCTGTCCAAAACAAAGTCTAGATCTGAACCGTTAAATGATGAACATTAAAAAGATCCTAGCCGTCAATTGCATACACAAGCACACACAGGATAACAACTCGATGTAGTATAACATAAGTCTATCTGAAGAAACTTCGAGGAGCAACTACTCTTCTCGATCAAAAGAAAATCTTCGCTTTCGTCATTGTCCCTTCTTCTAGGGTTTACGCGAGTCCTTGCTGCTTCCAATTCATTATGAGGTAAATTTACAAAAATCTCTCTTTTGTATATCATCATTGGGTTTAAGGATTTAGGTTCCTGTAATATTGGAACAAGAAAAAAACATTTTGGGGGTTTTAGATTCAGACCTAGGGTTTATGGTGTTTGGTCTGTAACTTCTGTAATCTCAGTGAGAACTACGGTTTTGTACTAAAAAATTATGGAGAAGTTAGATTTAGGGTTTTGGGATCTGTGCTTGTTGGGTTTTGAAGTTAAACTCAGTGAAAATTAATGTAATTGTAAGTTATCTCGTTTAGGTTATGTTCTAGACTTTTCAATCTGATTGATTCTGATTAAATTTATTACAGTCATCATCCAGAAGTGAAGTGGGCTGAGAGAGAAGACAAGGTTTACTTAACTGTGCTATTGCCTGATGCTAAGGATGCTGATGTTAAACTCGATCCAGAGGGAGTTTTTAACTTCTCTGCTAAAGCTGGATCAGAGAACCAGCTTTATGAGCTTAAGCTTGAACTTAATGATAAGGTCAATGTAGAGGTGAGATTATGAAAAGTTGTCTTTCTTTTTTTATTTATTGGTTGCTGTGTGTGTTGCCTGTTTGGTTCTAATTTCGTCGGTTTTTCGATCTAGGAAAGCAAAATCAACATTGGATTGAGAAGCATATTCTGTATCATAGAGAAAGCAGAGCCGAAATGGTGGCATAAGCTATTGCGTGGTGGGAAACCGCCTCACTATGTTAAAGTTGATTGGGACAAATGGGTTGATGAGGATGAAGATACCGGCGCTCGTTAGTTCCATCTTTATCATATCTACAGTATTCACTCTGCAGTTATATTACTCTGTTGGCTTTGTTAATTTTGGTTTCTCGTTTTTTTATTGAATAGCACCCGAAGGTATGGATATGGGAGGAATGGGAGGAATGGGCGGAATGGGAGGAATGGGTGGCATGGGTGGAATGGGTGGAATGGATTTCTCGGTATGCTTTTAAGCTTACAGCGTTAATTATCTTCCGCTTTGTTTTCTTAAGTTTATATTTTCTGCTTTTCTGTAGAGCATGATGGGAGGTATGGGTGGAATGGGTGGAATGGGTGGAATGGGAGGTCTCGAAGGGCTCGGTGGTATGGGAGGCCTTGAAGGGCTCGGTGGAATGGGTGGAGTGGGCGGAATGGGTGGTATGGATGAATTTGAAGATAGCGATGATGAAGGTGAGGGCATTTCTAAACTGTTCTTGTTTAAAGTGTTTTTTTCGTAGATCTGCTAAAACTATTTGATGTGATGAGTGCCTAACTTTGCGATTTTGTATTTGCAGGAGAAGAAGTCAAGTCTGGAGAGAAAAAGGAGGAAGCTAAAGCACCTGCTCCCGCTCCTGCAACAGAGGAGGCGAAAACCGAAGAGCAAACAGCTGCCAAAAGTGACAAGTGAAGACATTGTTCTCAAACCGTATGGTCTGACTAACCGAGAAGAGTCTTTATACCGCGGGATGGTTTGCTCGCTTTAATCATTCCCTCTGCTTGTTTTGCTTCTTGGATTGTAGAATTCCCTATGGGAGTTCTTATATGGTTTGGTCGTTTTTATCGACTTGAATTTGCAATATTTTTGGTTGTTCTAGTGACTTTTAGAGTTTGTGAGAAGAAGCTCTTTATAAGTTTGTTGGTCTCCTATAACGTATTTGTAGTCGATAACCTTTGTCTATGCCCATAATCAAAAGCTTTGAATACGAAACAAAACATATGAAGCTGATTGAGATTCATGTAAATAGCGTCAAGCTTCACACTTCCTACAAAACCAAACTTTGAAACCTTAAAGAAAAAAATTAAAAATTAAAAATTAGTTGGCAGGGACAAGCGAAAACGGCGTCGTTTTGGGACGCATGACCAAAACCCTTGTAGGTAAAAACCCTTCTCCGCCGCGAACTGCATCACTCTGCTTTCTTTCTTCTTCATCGTCCCCAAAAAAAACCAATCTTTGAGAGACAAAGATGGCGAGGTCGAGAAGAAAGTACAAGGCCTCTAGGGCAAAAGTTCGTGTTGCTCTTCCAAAGAAAAACCCTAACATCTTCAAACCAGCTTTCAACTTCCCTCCCAAGCTCCGTTCTCTAATGGCAGACGATGTTCCCGAATGGGACGATCAAGCTAGCGTCATCCAAAACTACAGATCCTTCGGTGTCGTCTCTAACCCTAATTTGCTCGGTATTCGAGCTCGTACCGACCACATGATTCAAGATGATTCTCTTAATGTTCCTCCACCTCCTGAGCCATCCACTGAAGATCCTATTGCTAAAGAGTTTGAGCCTATTGATTCCGGAAGCGAGCTTGAAGAAGATGGTATCTTTATTCTCTTCCTTACTCTTTGACTCGTTGGTATTAAGGAAATTAGATATTTTGTAGGAAACTGATTAGTCCAATGTTTGAATTTTAGTTCTGCAAATAATCATTCCAAGGTTTGTTCTTAGATCATTGTCTATGGACTAGTTTGCATCACTATGTCTAAATGATTGTGTTTACAACATTACAAGATTAATGATTGAGATTATCATGAAACTAGCTAATCTATGATTGTATATGAGCAAGACTTGTCTAGTTAAAGAAACTTATATTGTTGATGTAAGTTTCTTGTAGCTAATTGTGTCCAAATGATTTGATTGGGAATGTGTAGATCTTAAGACAGCATTGGGGAAGCAAAGGAAAGATGGAAAGAGTGCGCCTTTACAGCCTCTTACTACTATGCAACGTACTCATATAAGGCGCTTGATCGAGAAACATGGAGATGATGTTGAGGTTTGATCTCTCTAAGCTAAAAGATTCTACTATTTTTTTTTCTTTTTTGTTTTGTGTGATTCACTTACTAATAATATATATGTTTGTTTTGAGTAGGCTATGTACCGAGACAGAAAGCTAAACTCGATGCAGCATTCTATTGCTACACTGCAGAAGCTGTGCACTAGATATCAGATTTATAAGGATGCAAACCCGATTTTAGTTCCATGATTATGTATGATGTTGATGAGATCTTTGGATCTCTTGTGCTCATTTTTGTTATAAACTTACAACAATACTACAATGATTATCAAGTTTTGTTACTTGAAAATCTATGTTTTTCCAGACTTGCTCATCTTGAGAATCTTCTTTTTAGCTTTGATTATCGAGTGCAAACTTGTAAAAATAACCATGTAGAAGAAAGCTCAGAGTGCATCACTTTTTCAAACAAATAATCACTCTGTCTAAATAAACACAATCACAATCAATCACGCTGATTCCCAAAACCAATAATCTCCAAGTATTGCTATCTCACTTGAGAAGCCACGAATCAAGGTATCATGCATCGGACTCCAAAAGTCGTACGTTATCACTTTGTGTTCCTCTGTAAGACAAGTTTTCTTATAAGAGATTCAAGGAGAGGGAAGAGGATCAAGTTCATTACCATCTGAAAATTTGAAGAGCTGTTCCCCGGATTGAAGCAACCCGACAAAGCAAAACGGGTACTTCCGCCAATGTATTTAAAGGGATAAACCTTAACAAACATATGAGAATCCGATTGTACCTTTCCCGAATGTTATCTATCAACCTTAACTCATACGCCCTAGTTACAGAAAAATCTATAAAATTTTATTTTCAAATTACGATAAAGTGATTGCGGCAATAAAATTAACTTGAAAAAGGATGAATTATCCCCAATGTTTTCTTAATTTAAACCATAATTTGTCCAAATTTTTCCATTAGACCAATATTTATCATATATAATAGATTACAAAAAGTCTAAGCCTAAATATTTTAGTAATATTGGCCATAAAGAAAAGTTTCATCGAGGCCCTGCTTCTCCAAAAGAATCTCCTTGAGCCAGTTGAGCTTAAAGCCTGCTTCCGTCAGCTCTGTCAATTCGCTTTGAGCATTGGTTAGTTCAGCGACGGACAAGCAACACTTGCTAAGTGTCCTGATGAGGGCGAGAAGGAGATTCATGTATGCTGTCTTCACCCCTGGGTTTTTTGGTTTAAAATTTAGTGCAAAGTCCGGGTGTTGTGCATAAATACTGCTCACTAACTTAGCCTGCCAATGATTAAAAGAAAGAAGAAGACTTTGAGTTATCTATAATGCTATAACGAATCATATCAAACCTTAGGACTTACTTGAGAAGAAAGGATCAAGAAACCATTGAAATTTATCCTAGTTGGAGGTACAACTTCAACTACATTGATGTAGAATTCAAGGGTTAGTTTGTCTTTATTCTCCAACTCTTTTAGGAGGCTGGTAAGAGTGAAGCTCGTGGTGTAACCAATTGAGCAGACCTCAGAGTGGTACACTTTAAGCGAGAATTCGTCTGAGAGATAAACAAAAAATAAATATATCGATCAAAACATACGGTTGAACAAACAGGATAAAATCAAGAGTGTTACCTGGGGATCTGCAGAACTCTTTGCCGGATGGAGTCAACAAAACAAAGCAAAAACGAACACTCCTTTTCCATCCAGGACTCAACGATTTGGAATTCAAAACGTCCAGGCACACAGTAAACCTATCCGGTTTAACGGCTGCAGGGCCACGGTACTTACAGGGATAAACCCTAACAAACCTATGAGAAAACGTAGGTTAGATTAAAAACCTTTCGTATTTATAGAAATCAAAGAAAGAAATCTTAGTCTTGATTTACCATTCACAGCCACCGCTTGAGAAAGGATCTGACTTTATTAGATCCTTCCGTTTCCGAATGTTATCTATCTTTAAACTCAACGCCTTCTCCATCCCCTAAGCATATAGTTTGGTTAAGTTTTTCATATAGGAGGCGAAAAACAAACAGAGCATGGATGTATATATTTATCAAACTCTTGAATTATAGTAACAAGATATATATATGTATAATCTCTTTTTCATCATATTATATAAAGAAAAAACCTTCGTAATGTACTCAAAAGGATCTTAGGTATTCATAAAATAATAATCTAAAGCAAAAAAAGAGCATATAACTCAGATTTTATGCAGTTCAGACAAGAACAAGAAAAGTAAATAGAAACCAGAAAATTAGACATACCAAGAACGAAATCGATGCTGTGAAAGAGGATTAGAGATCTCCTTGGTTGTGTTTCTCTGACTCCAGATTTTAGAATCGGGAATTTAACAAGGTTTCCTGGCGAACTGTACTTTGTGTTAGAAAGAGCGATACTTTCTAATTATATCAACGCGTCGGATTTATCTTTTCCTTTTCCGATAAGAAAAAAAAAAAGGAAAAACACTGCTGATGCAAACCACATGCTATATCTTTTAGATTTTCCTTTTGTCTCGTAAATATTTGGATCTCTTGTGCTCGTTTTTGTTATAAACTTACAACAATACTACAATTGATTATCAAGTTTTGTTACTTGAAAATCTATGTTTTTCCAGACTTGCTCATCTTGAGAATCTTCTTTTTAGCTTTGATTATCGAGTGCAAACTTATATAAATAACCATATAGAAGGAAGCTTAGAGGGCATCACTTTTTCAAACAAATAGTCACTCTGTCTAAGTTTGTAAACAACACAATCACAATCACGCTTAAGTTTGTAAAACGAACTTATTCCCAAAACCAATAATCTCTAAGTCTTGCTATCTCACTTGAGAAGCCACGAATCAAGGTATCATATTTATCTGATAACCTATCAAGATTGAGTCATTTTAGCAAACTTGAGAATCACACATCAAGTTATCATATGCCGGTGAAGCTTCGGCACTGGTAATCCCAATACTCTTTTGCTTGTTTTAACCTTTCTGCTCTCTCTGTTTTACGCCTTTCCTCCCAATACTCTCGGCAGCTGTATGTATTGCAGGTTTTTAAAAATTTAGTTTACTCCTCAAAACTTTAAGACAGGTTTGAAAGACTGCAAGGATATTGTTGTATATGCATTTACCTTCGTCTAAGTAAGATACTGAGCTCATCCAAGTGAACAACATTTTTATAAACCCCAACCTGATATCAAACGGACGAAAAAGGGCATCAAGAGAATAGTAGATATAACTCAGTCATAATCAGCAATGAAGAATGGGGTCTAACCTCACGGCAGAGTGGACATTTTTCAGTTGGGTCTGCGGTTTTCAAGCCATCAACTACGTTTACTGATGCAGCAGAGCAAGCACACAAGTAGCAGTATATGTGTCCGCAGGTTAGAGATATCGGATCAAACACCGTGTCCTGTTTTTCACAATCAGTTGTAACCCGTAAGTTGAAGACTCCTTTCATAACATGTCACTAAAAGATTCATACTTTGCTCAGGATTCTTTCAATCAGATTCTAAAAATAAGACTTGGTCTCTGAAATGGAATCTGCAAGAGAAGAGTGGAATAGCACTATGACATAACAGAGATAAGACTCTATCCTAATAGGCAGATATTTTCTTGTATATTTCAGATTCCTACTAAGTCAACTAACAGATTTTGACAATGAGATTCTTTGAAGTCCTTACCAGGCATATTGAACAAGTCAAGTCAATGTCAACTTTTACAGAATCCGAGAGCTCACAAGAAAGGAAAGGCTTCTCATCATCGAAAGTAAGAGAGCAACCATCAAACAAAGCAGGGAAAGAAGGAGCAGCCACAACAGCTCCAGGTTGTTCCTGAGATTCTTTCAGATTGATATGAAACGCCATAAGCTCACAAAGCCACGGTGATTGAAGGATCTCAATTCTCATCTTCTGAACCTGTGTCTTAAAAGCTTGTCCTTGCCTTGACTCATGAATCTGCAGAACAAAGATTCAAAATCATCAAGAGTTCATGAATAAGCCTATGGATCTTACATAATAGATCACAAACCTTGTCGTATTTCTTGAGGATTTTCCGAATGGCAACGGCATTGATGAGAGCGTAATTAACCAAGTCTTGACCTTCTTGGATCAAAACAAGATGATTCTTTTTACGATTATTACCTTTGAACCAAGTAATACACTTTGTGAAACCAGAAGCCAGATGTAACTCAAGAAGCTTCTTAGCATTCTCATTAAACCAACCAACCACAACCTCCATTTCTTTCAAAAGCTCAGGGAAAAAAGTTCCATCACAAACTACAAAAAACAAAGACTGATTCTTAAAACCCAAAAAAAAAAACAGACTTTCTAAGGGGAATTATGTCGAACAGTACCTGAGCATTCACGAGGACAATTGTTGTTACCAAGTCGCTGTTCATTGATTGCTTCATCAAAAACCAATCCAGAAGAAGAAGAAGAAAGATGATCTCTTCTACATTTCTTGAGAATCTTCTTCAGCTTCTTAAACCCAACACCAGGAAGATTCTTCTTATTCTTCTGCTCTTGCATGTACTCTTCATACTTTTTGCAGAACTTCATTTTTCCAAGAAATTTCTCACAAAAAAACCTAGAATTTTTTTAAAAAATTATAACTTTAGATGACCATCAACAAACAGATTCAGACCACAGAAAACTACAATTCCGATCCGATGAGTTTCTCGTGATGTGGCTTAATGAAGAAGACAACAGAGATGTATTTATGAATAGCTTGAAGGAGTCGGCGGAAAAAAACATGTGAAAAAGTTTAATGGAAAGGAAACAAAAGTCAAATGTTTTTTGGAAGCATATCTCTTTTATAAAGATGAAATCTGTGTATACTATGGTTCATGGAGTTAATGGTGATGTATTTATCCTTTTCATTATTTCTTTTTAAAGTTTGACTATTGGTTTATATTTTATTTTTAGTTACTTGTTTAAATTTTTTTTTTTTGTACGTATTTGACAAATAAAAAGCACAATATTTATTGCACGTTACACAGTCTAGTTCTTTGAGGCTTCGTGTCTACCAAATTTATGGATTAGAAGTTAAGGTATTTGATTGGTTTAGGTTATAGCCACGGTTTATGTTTGGACCATTTAAATTGCAGATATAATATTAAAAAAATATTTTTACAATATCTATTTTAGGCCTCAATGATTTACTTATACTACATTTCAAGAATTTAATGTCATATTCTTACATTCTTTTGTAAATAGCAGAATGTAAGATATATATAAAATTTAGTTACAAGAGAAAAAAAAAGATATATATGAAATTCCGATAAAGATGCCACCACATGCACATAGGGCTAAAATGCTTTGGAGGTTGTCTACTTGCTGGGGTCAAATTATAAACATTTATACTAATTTGGTTTTCGCCACCAAAACTTGCTTTAATCATTTTAAAGCTGCTAGTTTTGTTTACTTTTACTATACTCTACATATTAAATTTCCGCTTTTTCTAACAAAAAAATTATAGATCCAAATCTATATGTCTTCGAGATTTTAGATTCGAGATCTTAACAATATCACTCAATTTTGTGACTGCTAGATTTTTATTCGCACTAGTCTTTTATTTTGGAATTTCATTATTCTCCCCCATTTTTTCACTATTCCTCGGTGGTTATTTTTTTCAAACATGTGATTCTTTTTTATCTCATGGGAAGTTAAGGGGTTTTTGCCTTTAAAAAAGTTTCAAAGAAGGTGCCCAAGTGGTAAATGACATATTGAATTGTGACTTTATTTTACCTTTTCTTTTTTATTTGAATGGCGAAGTAGTGATGTTCTAGAGTCTAGACCCTCGCAAACGAATTTTTTAATTAAAAAAAAAAAAAAAACAAAAAACTATATGAATGGTGTAGTAATGTGGTAATGTGAAAACATAATGTCACCATTTTTCATATGGCTACTCTTCTAAGTTTTCCATCATATAAAATTTGTATTGACTAAAAAGATATTATTTTAGTAGAACCAGATAACCCACTTCAACTATCAGATTAATGATGACCACTAAACTAATTACTAATGATTTATGGGTAATGTTCAAATTTTAAAGTGACAAAGTTTAATGTTTCTTTTTCATCATTACACCACAACAATTCGTTTATTAATCTAATCATTTTTCCAGTATTAATAAAAACGGAATTCATAACATTTATCAATTCAGAAGCACTAGATTAATGCTTAAAGTGTGTAGGATGTTATCATTTTAAAGACCTAGGATTAACATTAGTCGGTAGCAAACCAATTCTGAATTGACAAAAAGTAAATGGAAAGTAGCAACTTTACTGCTCAAGTGCACCTTGTTGTTTTTTTATTCAATTCGAGTACTGGTTGTAATAATTTTTTGTCCAAGTGGGATTGAAATTTTTCAAATGGAAAAAGAAAAAGAATTATTAGTCAAAGATTTTTATTCTGTAACAAGTTTAGTAGCTTAGCAATACATTATTTTTATAATCTAGAAATAGCGATATGTAATTAAATAAATTAATAAATTGACGATTTAGGATTAGATAAGAAAGCATCTGTCTCTTGCGTGAATGAAATGCAAACGAACAACAAGGAATAAAAATAGGTACGTACGTGTTGATTAGTATGGCTTTTATACGCAATATCGTAAATCTAGGTCAAACACGCTAATTCCAGCTCTAATGTTAATCCTTTAGATAAATAGAGTTTTGAAAGAATACACAATTGCTTTGAAGAAGCCCTAAACTTACTTAAGAATTAATCTTCCAAAATTAATATATCGTAAGAAATGGATTATTTTGAACATCCATTGGTTAAGATCAGAAAATTGAAATGAAGCCGGCTCAGTTTCTGAAATAATATTTTCCATATGAATTCAGATCAAACCGCACACACTATACCTGGGCCTTAAGCCCAATGGGCCATAAATTAATGGAATCAATCCACTAAACGGAAAACCCTAGAGTATCGTCGTCGTTTATATCTCATCTTCAACCTCTGAGAATTTTGACTTCCTAATCGGCGGTTAAAGATGGCTCGAGGAGTGGCAGTGAAAACGAGTGCGAAGAAGAAAGGAGTATCGTTCGTGATTGATTGCTCGAAACCAGTCGATGACAAGATCATGGAGATTGCGACGCTTGAGAAGTTTCTTCAGGAACGAATCAAGGTCGGAGGCAAACCTGGTGCTCTCGGTGACTCCGTCTCTATCACCAGAGATAAAGGAAAGATCACTGTCACTGCCGATTCCAATTTCTCCAAGAGGTACATTACACCACTGAGTTTTGCCCATTCGATTTTGGAAATTTAGACAGACATTGGCTGTGTTTTTGTGTCTGAACTAAGTAAATTCGTTTCTTTGCCGTGAACTTTGATATATACCCTTGGCCACAAACTCTAAGCTCTTCTTGAGTAGTAATTTATCCAAATACTGTTGATTTCGTGATAACTATGAACCCGTCGTAATGTAACTAGATAATGTTGACTCTGTAATCACCATGAACCCTAATTTTACTCTTTAAAGTCATTTGTTTCTATGGTGTTTAGTCAAATTGTTTGACTTACAGACATTGATTGTTTCATAGCTAAGTAAAACCATTTCTTTGCTGATGAAGTTTCTGTGAACTTGATACATAGCCACAAATCCTAATTTTGCTTTTAGGTTGTTATGTATCCATTTCCATGGTATGTAGGTAAAGTTGAAGACTTTTACTGATTCTGTTGTTTAGATTTTGGTTCTATCATTGGTTCTTAAATCCAGTTGTTGCCAATTTTGTGGAATCTGGGATTTGACATGTTTATGGATGTCAAATTGTTAGGTACTTGAAGTATTTGACAAAGAAGTATTTGAAGAAGTACAACGTTCGCGATTGGCTTCGTGTGATTGCCTCAAACAAAGACAGAAACCTCTACGAGCTAAGGTACTTCAACATCGAAGACGATGCAGCTGGTGAGGAAGAAGATTAAGCTCTTCTTCTTGCATCCCTTTAAGGAACTTAGTCGAGATTGTTTATCGAGTTGGAACAGACGTTTTATTGTTCCTATAAATTTTTGTTGGCATTGGTGTTTTGAAATGATATGATGGTTAAGTTTAATGGTGACTAATTTCATTTTGTTGGTCGGCAATTTTTTTGATTGGATGTGTGGCTCAGTTTAGGAGAAAATATCAAATTTATATATTTATACGATGAAAATATCATGTCAGAAAATATTGGTTATGTTGCTGGTGATTTCTAAATCCTTAATTACATAACAAAGTTACAAAACAACATTACATAGTAACGTAAAGCCACTGTTAATCTCACCTTTAAAACCCTAAAACGTGATTAAGTTTAATGATACAGAAACAGAAAAAAAAAAAAAAAAAACTTGGGGGCAAAGGCGAAAACGACGCAGCCATAACTCTGCCCTTGTTCTTGCTCTATATAAACCCTCCTCTCTTCTCTCTTGTCATCTCACAAAACCATTTGATAATAATCAGAAGAGAGGTTACTAAAGCTTCTTCAATCTCGTCGCCGCAGATATCTCTCCTTCTGCGACAGCGAACAAGAGCCTGAAAACCTCTCTTTTGTTCTGTTTCCTCATTTCAAATCTCGTATTTCTCAGAAAACCCATAAACCAAAATGGCTCGTTCACTCTCTAACGCCAAGACCCTCTCCGTTTTCGTCTCGGAAAAGCTCTCAAACGCAATTTTCAGGTAAAAACTCCTTAAAACTCAAAATAGTATGTATTGCTCTGTTTTTTACTTGTAGTTTTAACTAAACGGTGACGTTTTGGGTACTTTTTCAGGCGAGGGTTCGCCGTCGCGGCCAATACGGGGTCGCAGGGGAGCGTTTCGAGCGGTGGGACAGCTTCTGCGGCTGTGTTGAAGACGAAACCTGTGAAAGAGTCGAGCGAGAAGGCGCCATGGATCCCGGATCCAAAAACCGGTTACTACAGACCGGAAACCGGTTCAGATGAGATTGACCCGGCTGAGTTACGAGCTATTCTCTTGAACAACAAGCAATGAATCAAAATTTATAATCAGTTTACTCTGATTAATGTTGTTTAATGTTATGTTTTAAGAAAGTATTAGAACGAAGAAAGAGTTATGATCCTTTGTGGTGAACTCCATCTTTATTACGTTACGGTTTGTGTAATAATCGTTTTGGGTCTATCCTGTTATATATGTCCAATGGGTATAATTTATAATTTATAAAGATCATAAAACTAATTGTCGAGCAAAATCAAAACTAATTTGATTGAGAAATGGTTGAATAAACAGAGTTACTCAAATCGTATTGGTAGCTAGTTAGTAAAGATAAATAAGAAATTTACAACGCAAATTGTAATATAATCCAATTATTAAAATCGACAACAAATAATAAAAAAAAAAACTCAAACAATTTTCATCTATCTTAATCTACAGGTACTTAAATATCAAATTTTATTTGAGATTTGTTTTGCTTTTGGTCAAACATAATCAGAAAGAGGGTCTATTTCTGAGCTATACCGAAGATGTTATATATGCATGGCAACCAAATCATCACACAATCCTTGTGATTGATAACTCAAATCTTGATTCCAAAACCAAAGTTTTGTATAGTTTCTTTTACATTTACTAGTTTAATATATTATCTATCTGGGAATATGTATATATCTAAAGTTGATAGCTCAATTCACGTATTACTTTCCCATACAAGAAAAGCTGAAAATATAGTAGAACATAGTAGAATAATTTAACTTGTTATGGTTTCTGATCGAGAAGACATTATGGACTAATGCATATAATATTTTGGTAAAGAAAAAAAAAAAAAAATCAAAAGCATTTGAAACGATGCATGCAACCACGTGGCAAGCCATGTTGCAATAAGGAAGATGTTGATCACATAAGTTAAAATTAACACAAAGCAAAATAATTAAGAAGACGAGAAGCTTTTAAACTTGTGACTTGTGAGCCTCATCATAAAAAAGTATTAAAACCACATAACTTCCGTGTTAATGGTCGACATACGAAGTGGCTCATACCAAATCCCAAAGGCCACTATACATATTCAACAAAGACATTACGAAGATTTGTAACCTCACATTCTTCTTAACTAAATGACGGTTTCTTAGGCTAACAACAAATATCGGTTTTTTTTTTTTTTTCATCACTAACTATTTCTTTTTGTATTCTAAGAAAAATGTATCTGTATCAGTTTACAAAATTCAGAGGGACCATGAACCATAGAGAAATAAAGATCTCAATACATAAAAGTTTAAGACAAGTCCTAAAAATGATGATATTGGTAGACATTTGGTTTTTGTTGGGGTATTAATAATTTCATGTTCTTATTTTTTTATGGAGTACTAGGCAACGCAACGATTGAAGAAAAATAAGCTTATTTATTAAAAAAAATTATTTCAATATTAGTATTGATCTAATTACGAAAAATATATTGTTTCAAGTGAATAATTATTATTCATTTGACTTGTTGGCAATAAGAACGACATGTCTAACGATGGATTGGCCGTAAAAAAAAATTGGGCAGAATCTTAACAATATATACCAAAACCGGTTCTTTGCATATGGATATCATTAATCACAAACCGAAGCTTGCACCCAGTCCTAACCAAGTGAAGAAGTCAATGGAAATGAGCCAATGACTCAACCAACTCACTATTGGTACTCTTATGAAGCATGTGAAGAAGTCAGAGAAGTGTGCAAATGACTATGAGTCTCACCCTGAGGACAAAGACCAAACCGCTGCAAGAAAGAGACATGCGGTTTGGTAAGGGTAACAAGCAAGGGTCGAGTCTCTGACCCATCTAGAGTCTTTTGCACACTAAGTGTTCTTCACTTGCTTCGGAGGAGTAGCTTCGATACATGTGAGATCAGCTCAATATGTAGTACTAAATCAACTGAATCAGAGCTCACCCTTTACGAAAGGAGGAAACTACCTCTCAGCTACATCTTTCACCTTCAAAACTCTGTTTCCAGCAACCAAAATCTGAGCTCACACAAAGATGTTCCCATCATGTTCAACTGCCGGTATCTTCACTGGAAGATATGATCCACCTTTAGGCGATATCATAAGATCATCTCTTTGACCCAATTCCCAGTTGCTAATATAAATATCTAAATGAGTTTTTGAGACTTTGACTGAAGAAAGTAAGATCAAGTCAGTGGAAGAGCATCCCAAACAAATACAGATCAAGAACCAAGATCCCTGTAGAATCCCAATATCGATTTACCTCAAACTGGAAAAAATCACCAATTCCTTCACTTAACTCAACTCTAACATACCAACGATCTTTACTTGTAGTCCATCTTAATGCCTACAGGGTATAACTAAGGAAAAGGACTAAGACCACAAAACCTCTGAAACAGTCCTAAAATTCAACTACCTTAAACTTATCGTAGCTCACAACACAACAATAGTACGACGACAGGAACACTGAAGAAATGATCTAGCATTTCTTGGGGACATTCATAAACATTCATAAGATGCATTGCAACACTCAAAGCATTGATCAGCCAAACTGAAGAATCAATGTATACCAACTTGTTCCACCATTTATTCCATACAATACATCGATTGATTACTCCAACCATCCTAAGAACAGAGCTAAACATAGCATTGGTTTAAAATCAGAGAACAACAAAGGAGTTTCAGATTTCGCTCTCTCAAGTACCTTCAAATCGAAGAAACAAAAGGGTTCCTTCCCAATTTCTCGGTTTCCAACTTTGAATCTTTGCAATCAAACCCACATCCACACTGAGGCGACTCATAAAACTCTCCGATCGCAAAGTCCGCCGACGTAATCCCAACGGAAAATCCAAGCTCGTCCCCATTCCTCGTAACCTCGACGATGTTAAGCCACAGAAACAAAACTTTCACCTTCACACCCGTAAGATTCGTGAGCTTATTCTCAGATATGATTCCGGAGATGGTCGATTTGTACTCTAATTGATAAGACCCTTGGAGAGAGAATTTACACGTTTTGTTGAAATACGCGTGAAATTGACCTGTGGATTTGTCTAGATCGTATGATACGACTCCTATGGGAAGGATTCCGACGGGAAAGTTGTAGCTTTGGAGAATGGAATACGCCGTCGGTAAATCATCATCTGTTGCGGCGGCGATGGACGACGGAGCAGCGACGAAGAAGACGAAGAGTAACGGAAGCAGAGACATTGGTTTGTTCATCTGATGAAACCCAATCTGAATCTCTGTGAATTGGAGCAAGAATCACTGATTTTAGGTTTATCTTGTTTTGGATATCGTTTCTGGTCACTTTCTCGGTGAGAAAATTATACTTTCCCGGTAAAGACGTGAGAGACTTTTAAAGCTCTGGCCCATGTGATGTAAAGATCTTGCGGTTAGGAATACGACGCCGTTTTCCACCAAATTACTGGACACGTGTCATCAGAGACCACATGTGGTGACTTCATAATGACAAGCTTTTTGTCATTTTGCTTAACAAAATGTATTGAAAATAAGTAACAAATCGATAACATTTACTGATTTGTTAGGTGATCAGTAAACATTATTACTTATTTTTACTTATGTTAAAAATTCTTACTCCAATTATTTGGAAAAATACAATTTCCATTAAGTAATGAAGTACATAATTAAGAAAATATTACTAAGAACTGAAGTACCTAATTAAATTATCAAGTACATAATTCAGACGAGAATACTAAAAAACTTAGTACACAATTAAGTGATCAAGTGCTAAATTATTTCATTGCGATTAAAAACACTAACAACAAATGTCTTTAATAAAGAATAAACACAAACCGACTATCTAAACTACCACCAACTTTTACATTAAAATATTGTAGTTACCGTTGCGTTCGAAATTTGATCGAAACGCCACACATTACCTTTATATTTATAACACTTACCGATGTGTATATACAATTTAATAGAATGCACAAATTAGTCTAGTAAGACATGGCTAATAGAGAGTTGATAGTTTCTCCACCACGTTAAGGTTTTGTCATCGTCGGATCATTGTGATGGATTTCTAAAATTGTGTTAATTATAAGTAATGATAAATTGTTGATTAAATAATATATTTGCATATTGTAATGTTTATTTGGTTTCATATGTAATTTAATTGTTTCGTTATTAATCTGCAATGTAATTTATTCTTAATGACTGCTTAATCTAGTATGTTTGTCTTAATTTCTTTGATATAAAAACAGTGACATTGGTTTTTAAATACCAGAAACTAACACATATTTTAAAGATTATCTACTTTAAAGTATATTTCCTATACCTAATTTAAATATTTGAAAACAGGTCACTAATTTCAACAATTGCAACATTTTATTGCCTATAATGTATTTCTTCAAGTCGAATATATTTTTGTATATAGAAAACCTTAATAGTTATTATTCTACTTTTGATAAAAATAAAAAAAGTTGGAACACTTATTCATAACAACTTTGAGGCCCAGGATTCAATAGGAAGAGATGAGCCTACGGCAATCAAACCCACAACCACATTGTGGGCTCTCTTCGAAGTCACGGGCCGCGAATTCCTCCGAAGCGAGACCAACGGAGAAGTCGATATCGTAACCGTCGCGGTACACATTAGTGATATGAACCCAAAGGAAAACCACTTTGACACTTACTCCTTCAAGTTGTCTGATTCGACCGGATCTTATGAAACCGGAGACTGTTGATTGATACTTGATCTTGTATGCATCTACGGGGAACTGACACGTGCCATTGAAGTAGACTTTGAAAAATCCGGTTCTTGGGTTTAGGTCATAATCAGTGACACCACGTGGTAAGATTCCTCTTGGTAACTTGAACCTTTCGAGAACCTCGTATGCGGTTTGATTTTTTTGGCCTGAAGAAACAGAGAAAGAAGTAGAGAGAAGGATGATCAAGAGGACTAATATGGACATCGTTTGATCGTAATCGTGTTCTTGAATCTATTTAGAAGTGTGCTTAATTAGCGATGAGTTGTGCTTTATTTATAAGAAGAGAATGAGAGGTGGAGATTTAACTTGAGAAGGGAATGAACGGTGAAGATTTGACTTAATTAGTGGTGACGTGTTAAAAAGTGTTCGAACATTCACTTCACAATGAGATTTGTTGTTAAATAATTTCATTAAATTTGTCTTCTTTTTGGGCACAATTTGGTTAAGGCTTGACATTTATTTGGCGTTGAGCTTGGTTTCAGCTGATTACAGTCACAGCAAGAATAATACAGTTTCTATTTTCGACTTAATTTAATAAGGAAAATTGATTAAGAATAATACAGTTTGTAATATGAAATTAAACCTTTTCTTGCAAAGCACTACAGTCTTCCAAGTCCAATTATGGAATGAGATTTCTTTTTAAAAAATTCGCTAAATTCATAAATTTGTTTACACTTACATTACCAAGCTTCACATTTCACGTTGAGCTTGGTTTCGGTTTATTACAGTCACAACAAAAATAATATTGCTTCTTCCAAATTAACCAATAAAGAAAATTAAATTAGACAAAAAAAAAATATATTATGAAATTAAACCACTTGTATAAGGCACTCCAGTCTTCCAAATCCAATCATGTTCAAGAAACAAACCAGTGATTGTGAAATTAGCTGCATCGGTCGAATTAATGACGTGATAACCGGGCCATGTAACTCGGTTCGTAGTGTTCGAACCTGGTCCGGTATTGTTATACTCTGCATAGTACAATGTACTCAACGCAAAATCTCCATTCCATTCTCTCCAACCAGCCGGTTCAACAAAACCATCAATATACGATTGCATGACAACCGTCCTTGAATACTCTTTCCACGGTCGACCCAAATACGTTCTAACGGTATAGTTACTCGAAGCAAGATCATCCGCTGGTTTAATCGTGCAATTGTGAATCGAAGTACCGGTATTCTGGTTCGGATCAGACCGGCCTTGCGCAGTGATTGCATTGAACTGGTTTGGCATCGGTTTTCTCGGATATAAATTACAGTTTTGTAACACAACCGCGGCGTTTCCGAATATAAAATCGACCGTTCCATAGACATCACATTCTCTATAGAATTGTCTCAGAGAATGCGTGTAGAGCGTATCTTGATAAGCTTCAAAACTACAACTATAGAAGATTGAGAAATCTGCACCGCTCCTTACCGCAACGGCCTGATGCTTCTCCGGTCCAGCCGTGTTCCGGAACGTTATGTTAACCGCAACGAAGTTTGGTGCTGTCACAGCTGAAAACAAAAATATCAATCGGACCAAATGTATATTCAGTGATATATCTTCCAACTATATATTAAAAATTAATATGAAATGGTTAGTACAGTCGGTGATTTTAAATGCATTCAATCTAACTTTTTTTACCTATAGTTGAAATGTAATAATTAAAGACAACTATCAACGTCCCCGAGGAATTAAATATTGTATGAAAACATAATATTTTAAGATCTCGAGAACATTATAATTAAGTAACATGTGATGTGGGACGTACCAAATGTGGCCGAGTTGAAAGTTGTCCAACCGTCGACGACGCTTTTATTTCCGGTGACAACCGTCTGATTAATTCCGTCTCCGATCATCATCAAATATTTTTTGTTCTTCGCAATCGAAACATACTCTTCGTAAATCCCCGCCGTGATGTAGATCAAGAAAAAGCCGCCGCTTCCGTCGGTGTTATTCGGCGCCGCCGCGACGGCCGCCGTGATATTGGGGAAATTTCCGGTTCCGTCTTGGTTAACGATGACTATATCGCTTATCAACACCATACTTCCGTCGTCTCCGTCACCGTTACCGTCACCGTCAGCTAGTTTTCTCCTACTAAGTGACTCGTAAACAGCTTTCGTTTTCTCCGTCATCTTTAACGGAAGAGCTCCGTTACGGAATAGACGCATTGGTTTAGTGTGAGAGGATCCAGATCTCGGGTGGGCCCAAGGAAACCCGGCCCGTTTCTTCTTCTTCGGGACCCAACCTTTAGTGAAGAGAGCGAGCGAGACACTAAAAAGCTTCGTGTCATTAACGAGGTTGGAAGCGACGCCGTTTCGTATAACGGAAGAAGAAGAAGCGGCGGTAGTGAGTCCGTCAAGACACGTCTGCTCGTTAGTCAACGCCGCGGAGAGAAGCGTCTGAACATCGTCAGCTTTGTTAAACGACATCGTTTTGAAAGAGGATCCCGATGACGTGTCGTTAACGGTTTCAAACGACGTTAAAAGATAATCCATAGTTAAACCGGCGAGGAACCGGCAATCTTGGAGAGCTCGGTTAACTGCCGGTTGAGATAAATGAGCGTTGCGTTTCAAGTACCTATCGACCGTACGGATGAATTTACGCGACTGCGATAGCGATTTGCGGATTGAGAAACGGCCGTATTGCTGAACATTGCCTTGACTATGTGGAAAAATGGATTTGCAGTATTTTGGATCTTGTGTGGTTTTGCAGATTGTTGAAGAGTTTGATTGAGTTTGAGATGTGACAAAGAGTAGTGATGATTGAAAAAAGAATGAGAGTGTGATGAGAATGAGTAATGGAGACTGCATATTTTGTTATTTGGAAAATATTTGAATGGTGAATGAATAAAAGTTGAGGTTTAGTGGTTTATATAGAGTGTGTTTTGATAATAGCTGATGAAATGTGGATGAGGTGGGTCCATTTTTTGTAAATTTAATACAAAGTTTTTTTTTTGTGTATATCTTTTTCTTTTTAAAAAAAAATTCAGAATAAATCTAAGGTCCAACAAAAGATCAAACTAATCCTATGAAAATTACAACATACTGATATATCCATTTATTCCAATATGTTAATGAATTGAAAATAAAAGTTTAGATATGCGTAGATTTTCAAAATAATACTCTACCTAATTTATAATAAGTGTCGTTTTGAAAAAAAGAAATCGTCGTTTTCAATTTTCAATATAATTTTTTATACTAATTTTCTATTTTAACCAGAATTATAATTGAAAATATGAAAAATCAACTAATTTTTTAGGAGTATAACATAAATTATAATATATTTTCTTAATTTATATAAAAACAATTAGAATGACACTTTTTAAAAATAGAATAAGTAAATTTTACTTTGCATAGCAGATTGATTGAATCTGAAGTATATGTGCTCCCTTAACTTGACCTATGTATCAAGGATATGATTTAGGATATGATTTATATCAAGGATTTATATCAAGGATATGATTTAGGATATGATTTATGTAAATATGGTATAAGGGTATAATTAGTCTTTTAGTATGACGTTAATCATTTAGGAGTCTTGTATATATATACTTCTGTACAATTGCTAATGATATCAGTGAAGCTTATATTTTATATGGTATCAGAAGCAAAAAATCTTTAAAAAAAAAAAAAAAAAAAAAAAAATTTCTTTCCTAGCCTTCTCACAGAATGTCGATCTCTCAAAATACCAATGATTTCATCCCTACAAACACCACTTCTCTTCTCCACATTAACATGTCCAATGTCTCCAAACTCACAAACGAAAACTATCTCATGTGGAGTCTTCAGGTTCAATCTCTTCTTGAAGGTTACGAACTTGCCGACCATCTTGATGGCTCTCTTCTTCCTCCTTCACAAACAACAACAACTGCTGGGGTCACATCTGCTAATCCTGACTACACTTTCTGGAAACGTCAAGACCGGCTGATTTACAGTGCACTTCTTGGTGCAATCTCCACGCCACTTCAACCTATTGTCTCTCGTGCGACATCCGCATCTCAGATCTGGACGACTCTCTCCACCACATATGCTGCACCGACGCGTGGTCACATTCTTGGCCTAAGGACTCAGATTCGTACTTGGAAGAAGGGTGATAAGACAATTGAAGACTATTTCCGCGGTCTTCTTGCTAAACTTGATCAACTGGCTCTTCTTGGCAAG